>PVIU01004239.1:0-110104 GCA_004026605.1 Ondatra zibethicus
TTTGAGACCAGCCTAGGATACACAGGGAGTTCAGGTGAGCCTGAGCTGATAGGGCTTCTGGAGGGAATGGGGATGGGGTTAAGTCATTCATTTGCAACCAGCTCATTTTTCACATTCATCTTTTTGGTTGGTTGTTTAATGAGTATGTGTCTCTTTGTATAGCCCAGGCTAGCTTCAGTTTTCTTATATAACTCATACTGGTCTCAAAATCATCACCTTCCTGCCTCAGCTTCCTGAGTACTGGAATTACAAGCCCATCATGCCTTACCTTGAATGTCATTCTAAATCCATCTGTATTCAGCCCTGGCGTCATTTTAACAGCTCATCATCTAGTATGTAAGCCTCTGGTTTGGGATTTTTTTAGTCACTACTTTTTACAAACCACATAGTGAAAAATCTCTTATCAACTGATGTTTGGTGTGAATTCATTTTATTAGAATCCATTCCTCTAGCAGAATCTTGTACCAAAAGGCATACAAGGGCAAATGGCCCAGTTGGTAAAATGCTTATCACAAAAACATGAGAACTTGCATTTGGATCATCAGCACCCAGATTTTATTAAAAAAAAAAAGCCTTATGTCATGCATCTGTAACCCCAGTACTGGAGAGGCAGAAACAGGAGGATTCTTGGGGCTTCCTGGGCAGCCAGTCTAGCTGAATTGGTAAGCCCCAAGTTCAGTGAGAGACTCTTAGAAAACATTAGGTGGAGAGCAACTGAGGAAGAGATTTGACATAAACCTCTGACCTCCAGCATGCACACACATGCAAACGTACACATGTATACACATATATACAACAGATACATACAAATGTGGGGGGCATGCAGATTTTCAAGATTTCTGATATTTTATTTAGCTATAGGTTGGAAATAATCGGTTGTTTGTTTTCTTCTTCTTTAGAGGATGTCATTGCTCGTGAATTGATAGAGAAAATGATTGCAATGGATCCCCAGCAGCGACCCTCTGCAAAGCATGTGCTAAAACACCCATTCTTCTGGAGCCTGGAAAAGCAGCTCCAGTTCTTTCAGGTACCTGTGTCTGTTTCTCCATCATTTTTTTTTTTTTTTTATTCCCAAGACAGGGTTTCTCTTTATAACAGTTCTGACTGTCCTGGAACTTACTCTGTAGGCCAGGCTGGCCTCGAATTCACTAAGATCCACTTGCCTCTGCCTCCCAAGTGCTGGGATAAAAGGCGTGTATCACCACTGCTCAGCCTTCCATCAAATTCTTAATTACTTCCAGATTCTGAAAAGGTAGAAAGAACAAAGAGCAAAACAAATGACCTATAGAGTACAACCAAGACAAACGTGATTGGCATTTGTGTTAGTAAATTCAGTGTGCCTATCTTTAAGAGGATGTGTTTGAATCACATGATACAGTGGCCATCTGAATGCTGGAGAGACTGAGAAGTCAGTAGTTATGTTCTGTGCTGAAGACCTGAAAGATTGCCTAGAGAGCTCCTGGTGTTGGTCCACAGTGGAAAGCTGAAGAAGAGGGTGCCGACGTCAGTGAAGGACGGCAGCAGCAGAACTGGATAGGTGTTGTTATAGCAGGAAGAAGCAAAGGCCAGCAGGCTAGACTGCTTTCCCTCAGACCTCTTTATATCTACCCACCTGTCAGAGGGTGCTGTCCATGCTGGGAGAAGGTTCTTTCTGGAGCTTCCCTCACAGACACCCCCAAGCATATGTTTTAGTTGATTCTAAATATGATCAAGTTAATAACTCAAATTAACCATCACATTTTTAGTTTTTTCATCTCTCTTTTGTCATGGAGAGGATCTCTGCAAGTTTGTCCCAGTGAATGACAGATGTACCTGTTCACAGGGAAAGTCAGTGGATCAGCATAGTGAGCTGCAGATATCTGCAGCCTCGCTTTGAGGATGCTGTGGCCTGAGCCTAAGAGGAATGCCAGTTTGCTTACAGTCCACACGCCAGTGGCTGACCTCTAATCTAGTGTGGACCAACCCCAGTGCTAGTGTGCCTGTCTCTGACCCAGTACCTGTTGCTTGTTCTCCCTCACAGGATGTGAGTGACCGAATAGAAAAGGAGTCCTTGGATGGCCCAATAGTAAGGCAGTTGGAGAGAGGCGGGAGAGCGGTGGTGAAGATGGACTGGCGGGAGAACATCACTGTCCCCCTGCAGACAGGTGACTGTGCTGTTTCTGTTTTATTTCTGAGAACTTGCTATAGACAAGGCAGTTCCAGCTGTTGGAGTTCCAAATCCCACTGCTCAGGTTGGAGACTTATTTGAGCACGTCCTTGTGGAGTTGGCTACACGGGTACACATTTATGTTTCTCCCTTAGAGTGACAGGTTAATGATAGTGTCATGCTCAAAGGTGCCATTTCTGATCTGGATGAACCTCAGATGAACACCACCTTTAAGGTAGCATCTTTTGCAGTGATTGAGATTCAATCTAATCTAACTGCAGGACCCCAGAAATTTTCTTTTAAAATTTACTTACTTAACCATTACATCCCTTAATGTTTTTCTAGATCTGCGAAAATTCAGAACCTACAAAGGTGGCTCTGTCAGAGATCTCCTCCGAGCCATGAGAAATAAGGTAAAGGGCTTAAGAGTGCTTTGGGGGAAGTGGCCACAGCAGATATCTCCTCCTCTATTCATGTCTAGGTATCTTTTTTTTTTTTTCCATAATGGATTTCACCCTGTAGAGGCTGGGCAGCTTCAGCTGGATTTGACAAGTATCTTAGTTACTTTTCTGTTACTGTGAAGAGACACCATTACCAAGGCAGCTGATAAAAGGAAACATTAACTGGGGGCTTGCTTATAGTTTGAGAGGGTGGGTCCCTGGCCATCATGGCAGGGAGCATGGCAGTGGGCAGGCAGGCGTGCTGCAGCAGCTGAGAACTGCATCCTGACCCACAAGTTGGAGGTAGAGAAAGACTGGGCTGGCATGGGCTTTTGAAACCTCAAACCCTAGTGACACACCTCCTCCAACAAAGCCACACCTCCTAATCCTAAAAAGTCCACCAATTAGGAGCCACGCTTTCAAATATATGAGCCTATAGGGACCGTTCTCATCCTAATAACCACAACAAGTCAACGGCCATGTCTCTGCTTGAGGAATTTCTGGAGACTTTAGAATGCAGGGCTAAGCTCTAGGGACCAGTCTCGGGACATGGGTGTTTCATGATCTCTGCTGATTTATGGTACCCTCAGGCTGCTTGACAGACACCTTATAAGCACTGTCTAACAGGGACCTCTGGTCACTTTCCTATACAAGGTCAAGTCTTCAGGGATTTGGGGAAGGGTTTCTCTGTGTCTTCTTGGAGTCCTGGGGAGGCTCTTGACCTGTAAGGCACTGAACAACCTTCACATAGGGCTGACTCCAGGTTCAGAAGCAGCCTTTAATCCTGTTAGGACAAACACTACAATTCCATGACCTTCATGGGAGGCCTGTGCTCCCTTCCAAGTAGCCAGCCTCATAGTGAAGCTACAGCTGCTCTCTTTAGGCTGAGCCTCACCCACTTTGAGCTCTACTTGTGAAGGAGGAAAGCCTACAAGACAGCGGAGATGTGTTGTTGGTACACGAATCTTTCCTTACAAAGAAGCCCTTAGTACTGTCATCCAGCTGCTAAAGCTGTGTCTCTCTGCTCATTCACAGAAACACCACTACCGAGAGCTCCCTGTGGAGGTTCAGGAGACGCTGGGCTCCATCCCTGATGACTTTGTGCGCTATTTCACATCACGCTTCCCCTACCTCCTCTCTCACACCTACCGAGCCATGGAGCTGTGCAGTCATGAGAGACTCTTCCAGACCTACTACTTGCATGAGCCCACAGAACCCCAGCCTCCAGTGACTCCAGATGCCCTCTGAGCTAGGGCAGCCCCCCTCTAGTGTGGTGGCCCCAACAATGACCATGGGCCTGATCTCTGCAGTCCATAGCTTGTTGCCTCTGGGATTAGCAGGAAGACTAAGCTTCTCAAACCAAGTGCCTTGAGCTGCTGCCCTGCAGCCAGAAGAAGATAATGCTGATCCTAGGAAGCCGAAGAGGTGGCCCCTCATGACTACAGAAAGCTGAAACAACGTGGCCTTGAAGTCTTGTAGTCAGGGCTATCTACAAAGGTGGGCCTGTCCCAGAGGCTGCAAGAGGAGCAGCATCAACCTTTCACTGGATGAGCTCACTTCCCTTTCACTGGATGAACTCTCTTCCACGTATATTTCTTTCTAGAATTCCTGTGGGATGGCAGTTTGGGCCCTTTCAGTGAGGAAGTAGAGGAATCCTGTTTTGCCTACATGCTAGGAGCAGCCTGGTTGGGGTGCAGCAAGTGTACCCTCTGCTGGAAATGGTTTGAGAGATTCAGGGTGCTAAGGAAGAGAATGTTGAGAGGTGTTCTTCTTGATATAGGAGGCACCTCCAGGTTACTGGTAGCCTGTGTTGCCTCGTGCACCAAGTTGTAAGTGTTGGGCATGGAGTTAGAGACTGGTTAAGCAGTGCGTGTGGACAGCTGAGCTGTGTCTGGGAATGGAAGATGAAGAGGACATTCAGTTCTAGATGTGGTGCTGGCCCAGCACAAGTGTACTAAACAGTAGCTCCTGATAGATTGAATCCTGGCTATGTAAGCCAGAGATGAAGAATTCCCTGGCCATCAAGAAGGCAGCTAAGACCAGATAGGGACAGAGATAGGTCGTCAGGGCCAGAGGGGAGCAACAAGAGGGAACCTCCCAGCACATGGAGAGGCTCAGAACCAGGAGGTGAGTGATAGGGACCCTCTGCCCCAGAGCCCAGCAGATTAGCACACAGATTGTAAGCCAAAACCCTGGGGATAGAGAGCCAAAGCCAGAGCCACCATAGGCTTTTTAGGCCAGCTGTTACATTTCTGGCAGATATTAATGATTGTATTTTGGTCATATTGCAGAATGCTGCATTTGCATAAGTGAGTTAAATGTAGCTTGATGCTTGGGAAGAAGAAATGTAAGATATAATATCTTCTGTTTTGTGTAGTACCAAAAATCACCATTCCCTCAAGAATGTAGAACATTCTCTAATGCTGAAGAGTAAGACATCTTGCAACACTGTGTAAATGTATTGCTATCAGAGTGATTCTATCAGTACCATTTTTCTCTAAAATTAATTTTTAACTTTAGGTCCAATCAGAATTTACTGTCTTCTCCCTCCCAAGAGCCTTTGAGGTTAGTATGTAGTCAGGGTCCAGGAGGTTGGATTCTGTGTAGACTCCTTGAGCCAGTGTGGCCTCTGACGTGTAGTCCTGGTGAGCTAAGCCTTGTTCTGTTCTGTGCTAAGAGTAGCCTCAGCAACTGTATGCACTGCACTGACTGTAGTCATGGCTGCTGCATCGCCTGAGAGGTCTTCTGGTGTGCTGGCACAGAGCCACTTACCCAAAGCTTCTCTGCTGCTGTAGAATTTGATTTCCTTACTTTCATGGTGGCCAAAATGAACTCTTTCTTAACCTCCTGCATCTTTGAACCTCATGGAACCCTGCTTAGACCTTGGAATTTCAGCCCCATGGTTGACTTCTGCTTGTCTCTTACCATAGCACTTTGCCAGTGGGCCCAAGAGGGGACAGCCTAAGACCAATGTTAGGAGGTGCAACCAGTGTGGTCTGACAGGCTTGCCTCTGAGACTGCTGCCTACCTTGTTCCTCCTGGCTGTGTTTCCCTTTGGGAGGTGCTGAAGTCTTTATAAAGGCCCAGCGTGGTGTTACCTCCCAGTCTACCTTGGGTCAGCTTTTTAAATGTTCTTGCCACTTATCAGATCAGTTTCTAACCAATCAAATTTCCAAAAGTCTTCTATTCATCGTACTTACTTGTAGAAACTTTCTGTAGCGCTAGATAGGATATGAGACACTTGGGACACAGATAAAGAGTACAGAAAGACTTGTGCCTTTTAAAGCCTCATGAGAGTCATTAGCACACACTGTCAGGGCAGAAAGAAAACTCAAGTGGGTAGGAAGGGTGTATATTGGGGTTTGCCCCACTTGTGCCTTAAAACTGTCCCATCTCAAAGTCAATCAGCTGTGGTCAGCTCACCTCTGTGTGTCCTCTAGAAGCCAGGCAGGTGTTGGCTGTGTCATGAAAACACTGGGCATCTGGGATGCTCAGCAAGAGACAATGCCTGCCTTCAGGCCAGTCTGGCTCTGTATCATTGCCACATCTTCAGAGGCAGCTAGGGTCCCTGGAAGACTCCCAGTTGTCTCCAGCTTTAGGGTGGAATTGAGCTATGTCTGGGATGTTACCTTTGCCTAACTTTGTCTTGTGTTGAACTTTAAGTTTAGAAAGTATGCTGTGTCATTAGTACCAAAGCACTTGCACTTTTGGGAACATAGGTGTCACTTGGTAAATCACTAGGCCATCTAGAGACTGAAGGTGAACCCCGGCAGAAGTGTCTCTAGCTCTCAGTACAGCAGTAGCTGTAGGCTCTTCCCATGATGCACTACAGAGAAGATGGCGATCTGAGGTCAGCAGATAAAGCCAAGTGCTTTCTACCAACTCTGAAGATAGGCATGAGACTCTCCTCAGAGCCTTTACTTTATGGAGGTTTTGTGCACATGTAATTTAGTTAGCTGCTGCTGTGACCTGCAGAACCACCCCTGGCTGCAGACTCTCTTGTGCTGGCCACCTGCTTGTCATCTGCAGGGCTTTGGTCCTGCATGGCTTCCTGTAGGACCCACTCTCCAGCTGTGCCAGGGTTTTTCCACCTGCCCCTGGGTCCTGCTCTTTGTTCATTGTCTTCAGTGCCACGGCCCAGAGGTGCAGGAAGAGCGGCCAAGCTGCCCTGGAAACTCCCCACTTGCCCTTCTCTGTGATTGGTTTTCCATCACTCACTCCAGAAGCCACGGTGTTGGCCACCAGGGGCCTGCCGTCAGCTTCTCCTCCTGAGGGTTATCAGACTTCCAACTGAGGTCTGAGTTCTTTTAAGCCAAAGTGCCTGCTCTCTCCCCATTCTTGGTTTTCATTATGGACTAGTGATTTTCCATGTGTAATTCTGGTTGCTTTGGGCACTTAGGTCTCTTCTGTACTTATTAGGAAGCCGCAGAGGCACATCTATGTTGAGCTTCCCTCTGGAGCAACCTTAGCCACACTGTTTGCCAGAGTCCTGTCCTGTCGCCTCAGCTCTCTGTTTCCCCTGTGTTTGGTGGGTATAGTATTCCTTGCCAGTTGTCCTTAAACTGTGACGGTGGAGTCCCCACTCACTAAGCATTACCAGCCAGCTATGTGGCTTCCCCACCCAAAGACCTTGTGTAGTTCGTTTTGCGATGACCTATTTATTGAATCTATTTATATTTATTTAATTTTTACTCTGAAGTATATCTGGTTACAATTGCACTTGCTTAAAGCACATAAGATCTGTTGTGGAAAACACCCCTGACCATTTTAAAACTGGAAAAGAAAAGTTACACTGTATCCTGCCACCTTATGATAACCTTGTCTTTAAAGGGTGAATAATTTGGTCTGGGTAAAATGTTAGTTTTTAGATGATTTTTTAAAAAAATCTTGTGCCATGTGTCTTCTGTGGACAATTAATTGTTTAATTGATGTGTGCTGATTGTGTGATTCACTCCTCTTTATGGAAACTAAAATATTCTTTTAGCTTTATATTTTATAAACTGCCAGATTGTACATCTATTCTGTGTATTTTTAAAGCTCGTGTTATGAGGGCCGTTATCTAAGTTAAACGGTTATTTTTGTACCTCCTGTACAGTTTTATAATTCTGCTCATTGATGAAGGTGACTTATGCTGAGCCAACCACAAATAAAGGTAGTTTTAGATTTGGGAGTTGCTTTGCTTCTTAAAGACTAGAGTGCTGTGTGAAGCAGGGAGCTGGGCCCACCATCTTCTTCCAAGGGTGCAGCATCTAAGTGACCTGAGCAGCTAGTTAAACTGTGAGAAAATGAATTGCTGGTATCTACGGCTGGGTTCCGGAGCTCGAACATCCATCCTCTTTGGGGGCTCTTGAGAAAAAGACTGCCTTGGAATGTTGCGGGAGATTTCCTGGAGTATTACTTATCTGAATTTCAGGAGGGTGGCCCATTGGAACTGACCTGCCATGTGTTGGGAATTAGACTCCCAGTCAGTTTGGGGTATGTGTATGGTGAGTAGGATTCTGGACCAAGATACCTGGGAAGAGAGAAGAACTTGTGATTGACTCCACTAAGAAACACTGGGGAACTGGGACAGTCTGACCTTGCACATGTTAGCAGCTCCTCACCGGACAGCTGTGCCCCCAGGGATGTTCTCCTGCAGCCTACTCCCCATGTGCTTTCTCACCCTATCTGGAAAAGCCATGGAGCCTCCTAGTACTCTTGCCCCAAGGCAGGACTGTTCACACAGTACTGACCCCAGGACAGCTTATCAGGTACTGAGTGGATGCTAACCAACCATCCCCTCCCACTTCATGCCTTAGGAACCTAGGAGAGTCCTGAGACTTGTGATCATTTAGTACTTCCTTCTGAAGTACTAAATCTTGGACCCAGCCATATCTCCAGAAGACTATAGTGATATTTTATTTGCGTTTTAATAAATAAAGCTTACCTGAAGATCAGAGTGCAAAGACAGCCACACTAGTCACCCATATATGCCAGGCAGTGGTGGCACACACCTTTAATCCCAGTACCCACACTAGTTAGCCATAGAGGCCAGGTGGTGGTGGTGTATGCCTTTAACCCCAGCACTGGGAAGGAATATAGGGCTGGATGAGACAGGAACTTGCTTTTTTTTTTTTTTTTTTTTGGTTTTTCGAGACAGGGTTTCTCTGTAGCTTTGGAACCTGTCCTGGAACTAGCTCTTGTAGACCAGGCTGGCCTCGAACTCGGAGATCTGCCTGCCTCTGCCTCCTGAGTGCTGGGATTAAAGGTGTGCGCCACCACCGCCCTGCGGAACTTGCTTTCTTTACAGTGTGAAGATTTTGTAAAGCTAAGTGCTTTCTAGTGGTTGGCTGCTTTGCTTCTCTGATCTTTCAGCTTGAACCCCAATATCTGTCTCTGAGTTTTTGTTATTCATGCTATAGGAGACTGAGACCAGCCTCTTCCATGGTCCATAAAAGCCTACTGAAGTTTGGCCCCCACAATGACACTACTGAGAGGTAGTAGAGGCCTCAAGAGGTAACACCTTTGGAGGTACATGAGGGTACAATTAGGTCATTGGGAGTGTGCCCTTAAGGTATCTGGGCTCCTCCTCTTCCCTCTGTTTTCTGGTCACAAAGTGAGTCATTCTCTCTGTTGGCCTCAGGGTGGGTAGAGAGGCAGCTGACAGGTCTGATGGGAGAGACACAGGTAGGTCTGTCCCCCAGAACTCTATGACCTCATTATAGTCACTCTGCTCCTACCTCCAGAAAACACTATCCTGGTCTCCATGGCATCCCAGAGTAAGAATTGGGCATGAGTTCTCGGGAAAGAGCAAAGGAGGCTGGGAAAGCCAGTGTCCCCTACTGTCCACCTCCACCGTGGGAGATCACAGTTCTCATAACCTTCCCAAGGTGGGAGATTCTCCCACCAGAAGAAGAGAGTCACTGCCAGGCACAACCACATACTAATAGCTGTGTTACTTACAGTTATTTAGTCAGGTACTACTCACTAATTAAAAAAAAAAAAAAGCAAACCCTGTAAACCCAGTGCTTGTTGGATTTCTCCATTCTTGAACAGCCTGGCCTTTTCCTAAGAAAGAGTACGTTCCCTCCTCTGGTCCCCAGTTGAGCACTTGGTTTTATTAATCCATGAAATAGAAGTTAAGAAGGAGAGGGGCTGGGTGCAGTCATACTCTCCTTTAATCCCAGCACTCAGGAGGCAGAGGCAGGCGGATCTCTGAGTTTGAGGCCAGCCCGGTCTACGACTCAGAAGGATTACAAGGAGTTCAGGTCTAGCTTGGTCGTCCTGGGCATCTCCTGCATGTCCTTCCCTCAGCCCTTCAGTCCTAGGCGTTTATGGATACAGTTTTACATCCATGTATATCACCCTCCTTAAAAAGAGTCCCTCAGGGAACTGGCGAGATAGCATACTGGTTAAGAGTGTTCGATGCTTGGAGGATCACAGTTTGGTTCCCAGCATCCACGTGGGCTGTCTCACAATCACTTATAACTTCAGCTCCAGAGGACCTAATGCTCTCTTCTGACCTCTGTGAGCACCTGGACTCATATGCACATGCCTGCATGCAGACAAAACACATTCACATACAATTAAAATAGTCCATCAAACTGCCTGGTGACTCACACCTGTAACCCCAGGCCTTGCGAGGCTGAGGCAGGATTGTCACAAAGGCTAGACCAACCTAGGCTATTCAGTAAATTTCAGGGCAGCCTGGGCTACAGAGTGAAATTTTCTCTCAAAACACAGTTTCTCAGGGACCCATTTGCATCCAAATCTACCTTCAAACATGAAGAAATGTTTGGTGCAGCCACCCTGCCCAGAGATGTAATTCTCTTGCCTTCTAAGAGTAGGTGGCAGGATGCTTACTCTCTCCACCACTAGAAGGCGCTCGTGTACTGTCCACCCTAATTCCTGCTGCGGTGGACTGTTCAGTATGGCCACTAGAATGACCAACCTGCGTGCTGATCTGACTCCACACTCTGTGTGTGGGACTCCCCTGAAATGAGGCTAGGGTCCATATGTGCATGGGTGTTTTGCCTGCATGTATGTTTGTGTACCACACACATGCAGTGGCCATGGAGACCAGAAGAGGGCATCAGATCCTCTGGGACTGGCATTAACAGTTGTAAGCCAGTGAGTGCTGGATTGAACCAGGGTCCTTTGGAAGAATAGCCAGTAATCTTAGCTGCTGAGCCATCTCTCCTCCAGGGACCTGGCTTTCTAAAGCCAAGCCCTTTGTTAGCTAGTAGTTCTCTAAGTAGCCCACAGCCACAGGCTCTTCTCATTGTGAGTTAACATGGACCAGAATATATGCCACCCTGTCCCTTGTAGAGTGAGGGTGATCATGGAGCTGGGCATTTTCTCTGAACCCCTGCAATAGTCCAGGCACCACAGTGTCCTTGGGTACAATCTACAGAGACACAGATAGCACGTGTCCAAATACCAACTGTTACAACCAAGCTTCTTGTGTGCCTATTGTTTACAAGCCCTTGATCAATGTTTACAAATTACCTGTATAAACCCATGATTCCAGACTGATCCACAGCCTCTTATTTGGGCTCTCAGCCAGTAACTCTCAGTCTACCATGAGACTCTAGCCTTCTCTGCCCTGGTCAACACTTTGCTCTTCTTTCTGCTGGCAGTTACTGAAATTGACAGCCCTTCCTCATTCTGCTGAAACAATGTGTACACCCCTCACCTTTCTACCCCCAAGGAGAAAAGGGGTCAGCTCAGAATAACCAGACCATTAACAATGTGCCTTTGCTAAGTCAACAGTGACATGGACATTCCAATTGCTTTTTACAATGTGGAGTACAAGTATGTTTTATAGTATAGCATATGTGAAAGTGTCCCCTCTGTCCTTCCATCCCCTTGCTTACTGGCTTGAGATATGACTGCCTCCCCCAACATATGTTGCCACCATTGCTATACACCACCCTAGGTAGAAGCCAAACCAGTGGCCCCCATCCAGTATTTTAGACCTCTAAAACCGAACTAAATATTTTTTTTCTAAGTTTGATTACCAGGGCTGAAGACATGCCTCACTGGTTAAGAGCATTTGCCTGCTCTTCCAGAGGACCAGGGCTCAATTCCTACCACCCATGTGGCGGCTCACAACTACCTGTAACTCAGGTTCTAGGGGATCCGATGCCTTCTTCTGGCCTTCATGGGCAACAGATATGCATACTCTACACAGATCTATACACATAAAATAATACCGAAATAAATTGTTATCTCAGGGGTTTTGTTGTTGACAATATGATGCTGACTGGTACAGATGTCTACCCCAACTTATGCCTACAACAAATACTGCTAAAACACTGGTCACAGCAGTCCTTGGCTTGTCAGCAGTGTGGCAGGACATTTTAAAATTACTCTGAGCCGGGCAATGGTGGCGCATGCCTTTAATTTCAGCACTCAGGAGGCAGAGGCAGGCAGACTTCTGTGAGTTCAAGGCCAGCCTGGTATATAAGAGCTAGTTTCAAGACAGGCTCCAAAGCTACAGAGAAACCCTATCTCAGAAAAAAAAAATACTTTGAAGCCAGGTTTTATGGTGCACACCTCTAATCCCAGCACCCAAGAGACAGAGACAGGTAGATCTCTGAGTTCAGGCCAGCCTGGTCTACAGAATAAGTTCCAGGGCAGCCAGGACTACACAGAGAAATCCTGTTTCCAGAGGGTAAGGAGAGGAATGCTTTGAAGAAACTGAAGCTCAAATGCACTGAGAAAAATTATACAGCCACCAGACCGCCAGCGTTCACGGTCGGCATTCATCTATGGTCTGGAAGATTCTGTGGAGTCCTGATAAGATCTATTCTGTGACTTTGTTGAACTAGAGCTCTAACCACTATGGATTGTGAAACTGGCCCATGGGAAGAAGATACTTGGTGTGTCCGTGAATCTAGCTGGCTGGCTGCCCAGTACCCACCCCACCCCTGTACCGAACTCTCTTACTTCCTGATCACTAAAACAAATCCACCTGCTAGAGTAATACTTGCTAGTTGAGGCTACAGACACGAAGCGATCTGAGATGATGGCTCTTAGTCACGAGAGGGTTTTTGTGGAGAGCAGCCAGAGAGAGGCCAGAGAAGATGGTGTTCTGTGCTGCTTTCTGGACAGGCACAGTGAGGGACTCATTCCATCAAAGGCCTCAAGAAACTGCACATCAAGGGGAATAAATAAGATTGCAGTTCTTCTGTAACTTGCACAGAGTGGCCATCTGGTACAGCAATTCCACTTTGGGTATGTTCCCAAAGAACTGAAAGCAGAGGTTGCCCAGCCCTTTAACCATTTTCAAGTGTACGGTTCTGCAGTATTATATACGCACACCTTTCTGCAGCAGCGGGCGTGTTTGTGGAGTAGCCGCATTTCTAGCTGAGAAGCTTAAGCTTAGAGGAAGGAACACAGTCCCAAAATGTCTTTCAAGGATGGTCTCCAAGTGACCTAAGGATGTCCCACAAGGTCCTTGCTCTCTTTGAAAAGATTTTGTTTTAGGTCAAGATTTCGGAGTCTCAGCCAGTGGTCACTTGGCTCTGTTCCTTCCTGGGCAATGGGGAGGCAGAACATTGTGATGGGGAGCATGAGGAAGATTTGATATGCTCACTTTATGGTGGCCAGGAAGCAGGGAAGAAGAGAAAATAAAAATAGGAATTTGAACCAACAAGGTGGCTCAGCAGGTAAAGGTGTATGCCATACCTGATACCTGAGTCCGGTCCCCAAGACCCATGTGGTAGGAAAGAGCTGACTCCCACAAATTGTTCTCTGACCTCCACTGTGTGGCACGCACATCTGCATTCATGAACTTGTACACGCTAAATAAATAAATGCAGTAATGCTTTTTAAAAAGACAGTGAGGCCAGGCAGTGGTGGTGCACACCTTTAATCCCAGCACTCAGGAGGGAAAGACAGAGGCAGGCAGATCTCTTAAAACCAGCCTGGTCCAGGACAGCCAGGACTACACAGAGAAATCCTGTCTCAAAAAACAAAGCAAAATAAATAAATAAAATACAATGGGAATTTTCACACCGTGTTCATAACATTATTTAAAACTGCAAGAATATGGAAGTAACACAATGTCCAGCTGTGAACAGGTGAGTGATAAAAATGTGTGTGTGATATGTATAGAGTTACAGTCTTCAGCCTTAGGAAAGGGCGCTCTGCCACATGCCGTAACACAGATGAACCCCGGGGAAGTCACACTGAATGACATGAAGCCATTACAAAAGGACTCAGAGAAGTCAAACAGAGACAGAAAGTAGAATGGGAGTTGCCAGGGGTTTGGGAAGGAGGGAGAATTACCGCGATGGGCCTGGAGTTTCAGTTTGGAAAGGTGGAAAGTTCTAGAGCGTTCTGGAGATGGCTCACAGTGAGACACACAACTGTGTTCGCAAACTGTTGAGGACATGCAGGTTTATACAATACTAACTAGGCCTCAAGAGGCTGAGGCTGGAAGACTTTGAATTTGAGGCTAGCCTGGTCTATATGGTGAGACCCTGCCTCAAAAAAAAAAGAATAAATAATAATAAATTTCATTAGGTATATTTTATGACAATGTGGGGGAAAAAGCCAGTAGTAGTGTTAAAACCATGTTATTTGGTGAAGAAACCAGGGCACAGGAAACAAGTGACCCCTGAGAGAGTCTACCGTTGAACGGTAGAAACTTAACACACATACCACATACCAGCATCTGAGCCCTTGCAAGGTAAGTCACAGCCTCTGGCTTCTCCCACTTCCCCTCCAAGGAGCCAGCAGCATGGACCCTTTGGCCTCTTAAGTGTCAGGCCTGAATTCTGATCTCTTCCTCTCTCCAGGCCTAGGCTCTGGTAAGCACAGTGTGGGTGGGATCCCCAGAGGGAGCGCCTCCTTTAGAGCTTCTGAAGCTTTTGTTTTCTTTGTCTCTGGCCCCCACCCTGGCCCCGCCTTAGTGACTGTTTCCTGTTTTTTTTTTTTTTTTTTTTTTTTTGCTTTCTTCCTCTCCTTCCCCCTCTGGGTGGCATCCATGTAGGTGACAGATTTAGAAACACAGCCCTGGCTGGCCTGGAACTCCCAGAGTTCCGCCTGGTTCTATTTCCCGAGTGTTAGGATTAAAGTCAGTCATGGGCCACCATACCCAACAGGGCCACCACTTTCTTACCCCCAGGTCCACAGGGGCTGAAACCTGGAAGGGGACAGTCCCTTCCCTCCCTTTCCCTCTCTCTCTGTCTCTCTCTCTCTCTTTCTTTCTCTCTCTCTCTCTCTTTTTTTGAGACAGGATTTCTCTGAGTAGCTCTGACTGTCCTGGAACTCACACTCTCTCTCTATACCAGGCTGGCCTCCAATTCAGAGAGATCCCCCTATCTCTGCCTCCTGGGCGCCATCACCGCCATCCAGTCCGTGTCTCTCAAGTGAGCACGTGGTTCGGTCCTGAGAACCATGTCAGTCAGTAACAGGAGACATCAACGCTACCGCCCACATTCCCACCAAGCCTCCTCTTCCTTGTAGACATTCAGGAATTTCCCTTTCCCCTTTGTATTCTTTCCGTAAAACGGAACATGTAATGTGTGAGAAGGTGTCTGTCTGTCACCATAGTGCACAGCAATGTAAGAAGGTGTCTGTGTCTGTCACCATAGTGCACAGCAATGTAAGAAGATGTCTGTGTCTGTCACCATAGTGCACAGCAATGTAAGAAGGTGTCTGTGTCTGTCACCATAGTGCACAGCAATGTAAGAAGATGTCTGTGTCTGTCACCATAGTGCACAGCAATGTAAGAAGGTGTCTGTGTCTGTCACCATAGTGCACAGCAATGTAATGGCTGTGGGTGAAATTATCACTAACACTTTCATGGACTTATCTCCTCAGAGCTCACTCTTTCCACCCACTTGCTAGAATTTTGTCTTAGTTTCTTCTCTGAAGTATTCAGTCACACAAACAAGTTTATTTTTATTTCGTGAGATGGTTACATGACACCTCGCATTCCAGATACTTTAAAACATCAACTCATTTAAGCCAGATGTGGTGGCAGCTGCCTGAAATCCTAGTTCTTAGTTGATGAAGAATTATCAGGAGTTCAAGGCTAGCCTTAGCTCAATATCGGATTTGAGGTCAGCCTGGACTACCGAAGACTCTGTCTTGAGGGGGAATAAATTAATTTATTTAATTCACGCAAGAAGTCTACGAAGCACACATGACAGCTCACAACTGGTCTGTAACTCCAGTTCCAGGAGACCTGACACCCATGGCAAAACATCAATGCACATAACATTGAAAAAAATTAAAAAAAAGCCAGGAGGTGGGGTGCACCCCTTTAATCCCACCACTCGGGAGGCAGAGGCAGGCAGATCTCTGTGAGTTCGAGGCCAGCCTGGTCTACAGAGCTAGTTCCAGGACAGGCTCCAAAGCCACAGGGAAACCCTGTCTCGAAAAACCAAAAAAAAAAAAAAAAAAAAAAAGAAGTCTACGAAGGAGATGTTAGCATGAATCCCATCTTACAGACAAGGGAGTAGAAGCATAAAGAGATTGGATGATTTGCCTAAAGTCACACAAGGCAGTCTTGGCACAAAGGTCTTCCAGGATTGTACATATCTAAGAGAAGAACTGTGCACTATAGGGAGGAAGCTACTTAGCTGGGGCCTGGAGAGATGGATGGCTCGGTGGCTAAGAGTGCTTGTTGCTTTGCAGAAGATGGGAGTTCCCAGCACTCTGATGGTGGCTCACAACCACCTTAACTCTAGGACATCCACCACCCTCTTCTGGTCACGGACACATAAAAATACAAAATAAAATAAGTCGGTTTTTATTCAGCTTTACAAGATAATATTCGCTGTTCCCCAGGGGACCAATGTACTCTCCCATCAGTAACTGTAAAAGTTATTATTGACCCTAGAACTTCTCCAAAAATTGACCTTTAGACTTCTTATCGTCTGCCAGCTTGGTAGATGTGGTTTTCATCTTAATTTACTGTTGAGTTAAAAGTAATGTCCACTTTCCTTTGACGTTGCTTTGTGCACTCAGTTATCAATGATTTAATCTGTTTATTTTTTTCAGTGCTGGGAATGGAACCCAGGACCTGTATGTGCCAGGGATGTGCTCTACCCATTGAGCTACAGACCTAGCCTCTATTGTTTATGATTGACAGTTGAAGTCTTACCTAATACCTTACTCCAATGACAACACTCTCCTATATTTTGTCAGTGTTTCTAAAGTTTTCCTTCACACATAAGTACTCTCTGTAAATGGAATTGAGTTCTCCAGTGGATGTGATGTGGGGATACCACTCCCCTCCCCGTCTGGTTGATTGATTGATCCAGCCTCACACAGTAGACCTTTCTTTTACCCAGCCATCTGCAGTGTTGCCATTGTCATGTGTTAGGTTCTAGAAACGAGGACCAACTAACTAACCTCGCTACCCCCATATTAATCTTTTGTATTAAATCTCAATATTCCAAGAACAAATTGCTCGTCTTATTCTTCCCATGTGACTGGATCATCTTATTCTTCCCACAAACAGCTTTCAAGTTCCATCCTTATTGGGATTAACTGGAATTTCATTGACTTTCCCAATTTCAGTTGGGAAAGAAATTATCTTTCTTTTTCTATTTTATTACATTGCCACAGCACACATGCAGAAGTCAGAGGACAGCTTGTGGGAGTCAGTTCTCTCCTTCCACCACATGGGTCCCTGGGGTCACACTCAGGTCATCAGGCTTGGTGACAAGACCTTCTGAGTGAGCTGTCTCAGCAGCCCCCACTCAGATTTTTTATTTCTTCTCAAATTAAGACTGAAAAGTTAATTTTTCTGAGATTTGGTTTACTTGGTTCCATATTTTATGGCATGCATTATTTTATAGTCTCCTTTATTTCTTATTGTTGGGTAAGAGGGTAGAGAGTAGCCCAGATTGCCTTCAAATTCACCATCCAGCTGTCTCAGCATCTAAGTGATGCCAGGATTATACAGCTGAGCCAGCACACCTGGCTTTTGTTTGCTTGTTTTTCCGAGACAGGGTTTCTCTGTGTGGCCCTGGCTGTCCTGAAACTCACTCCTGTAGATCAGGCTTGAACTCAGAGATCTACCTACCTCTGCCTCCCAAATGTTGGGATTCAAGGCATGGGTCACCAACACCCAGCTTATTTTTCTTTTTTTAATTGTGGTACTATACATACAAAATATGTTGTGTACCCATTTGCTTATCTCTTTTCAACCAAGCGCGTTCACATTGTTCCGAGATTAATCTTCGGAACCAACCTTACAAAATGAAACTACCCCTAGGAAAACTCCCACTTCCCTTCCCAGCCCCAGGCAGCCTCCCCTTCTCCTTTCTGCTGTGTGAGCTCTTTTTATAACCCTGCTGTGTTTCCATGGTTGTTCTGGTAATGGCTGTTTGCTTTCTTTTTGAGCCTTGCCCGGAAGTTTCCTCTGGCCTTCTGCTGCCTGGCGTGTCCCTCCCAAGGGTCTCCAGGGAATCTGACCCTCACAATGACTTCCTTTGCCCCTGCTCTGGTGACCTCCATCAGCTAGCTACCCACAGCTGCCTGTCACTCATAGGGACTTCACTCTCTCCTAGGTATGTGACCTTGATCAAGCCATTTAGCCTCTCTGTGCCTCAGTTTCTCCTAGGAGATGAGAAGTAGAAGTACTCAAGCTTAGGAGTTTAGGAGTAATTAGTTAATAATTGTAGAGTGCTTTGACAGTGACCAGCATGAAGTGGGTACAGCTGCATGCCCCAAGACATTTCAATCAGTGACAAGCCACGTGTACAACAGGGGTCCCAGAAAACTACACTGAAGCTGGAAAAGATTCATACCACCTAGAGACACCATAGCCATCCTAACACTAACTCAACGCATTGCTCCCGGATCCCTGGTGACATTAGGGATCATTAGTGCCAGCCTACTGTACTGCAGTTGTATTCGAGTATAGCATGCACAGCTATGTAGACGAAGTATGTAGTCTCCTGTACCATCTAGGTGTGTGTGGACACACTGCGATGCTCACACAACCACACATTGCCTGGTGACGACGAGCTTCTCTGAACTTGAACTACAAAGTGAGCTCAAGGCCAGGATGGACCCCTTAGTGAGGCCCTGTCTCACAATGAAAATCACAGAGAGAGCCTAGGGGCGCAGCTCTGAGCACTCGCCTAGCATGTAGGAAGCCACAGCCTCTCAGTCACCAGCACCCCCAAAATGAAAAAGGGCTTGTTCCCTCCCTATATGTAGTGTCTGTGTTGCTGTATTATTATCACCATCATTATTATGATGATGATTTATTATTATTAATTACTATTATTACCCAGAGGAGGTCAGTCTCCACTTATCACCCAGACCCTCCCAGCTGTCCTGTCCCCTGTCCTCAGCACTCTGTCACCCTCATGTGAGAACAGAGCCCCCCTGACCCACTCCACTTCTCCTCACTTCTCTCTGCTTACTCTGTCTTCCCCTTCCTTCTGGCATGATTCCAAAGCTCAGCGGCCTCACACAGGGACTTCGCTGGATCCAGCTGTTAACATCAGCACTGGAGGGCTGTACACAGCATTGTGAGAATGGCAGGATGCCACAGTACTCTCCAGCCCAGGAACCCAGGCCACTGGTTGAGCCATTGAAGCTTCCTTTGCTTGACATCTGGAGGCTGCAGTGGCCTGGGAACTAGCCTTGCATGTGGCTACGTGACCTCAGAAAATGAGCCCTCAAAACCCTGGAACTCCTTTCAGAGAGGCCCTTTCTGGGATTCCACCAAGACATCAAGGAGGCCTGCTTTTGCCCCTTGATGATCTTAGTCCTGGAGGATCTAAGGACTGAGAGAGCAAGGGTGGTTATATGATGAACACAACACTGCCTGGGAAGGCCTTCTCTCACTGCCTGTGGGAAAAGCCTGCCTGGAAAGCATTAGGGTTCTAGCTTTGCCAGACCAAGGCCCTGCTTGGATGGTAGATGGGCAAGAAGGCGCTAGGAAAAGGGCCTAGGATTTGGAAATAGACTGTAGTCAGTCTCTTCCCTGACCTCCTACACCTGGGCCACTGCAGACCACTGTGGGCTGCCCTTCTGCAATCTCTGAGTCTCATGTGGGCCCTGCATTGGCCGAGTTAGGGCTAGGCTTCTCCTGGAAGCTAAGCAAGACATTAAGGTGTGCGGACATATGCAGGGCATTACCCGGAGATGGCTGTGTGACTGTGTTCTTCTAACTTTGGATACTCTCTTACCAGAAAGGACGACAGCAGAGGCCCGGTGGGATTCCAAGTTCCCCAGATCTGAGCCTTGGAGGCCTCATTCTGCCCCATGCACAGACAGAAATCCCACACATGCACACACACACACACACACACACACACACACACACACACACACACACGTAAGTGCGTGCACGCTTGCTCTTGCACCAGATGCACTTCCCTGAATATGAGCTCCCCTTGCTCTCCTAACCCTACACAGGGAGCAAGCCACGTGGGAGGGCCGTGTTACACCCCTGCTTATCAACTGCTGCCCTGCTTCCTCTGCCTGAATTCTTGAGGGCCTGAATGCTTGGGGGCTGTCCTGTGCATAGACTTCCTGATCTCAGATAATGAGAGGAAATGAGATCATTCGTGCAGAGAAAACTACGGTTTTCAGTTCCAAGCTCCAGCCTTCACGCCCCAATCTGTGGTGGACATCTCTCCATCTCCCTCCAGGCAGCCAGCAGAGGGATAGACCTCACCTGAGATGTCTTCTTTTGCTTGCCGGAGCCTGCCTGTGACCCTTCTTGCCCTGCTCTACTGCTCAGGTAAGTGGTCCCCAGGGTTCCCAGCATGTGGCATCTTAGAGTAGGGAGTTCCACACTATTCCTTGGGCTTCAGGTTGGGGAGGAGGGCATCCTGGCTACAGGGGCCTCTCCACCATGGATCCAGAAGACTGTGACAGCCTGGCTTGGGTTGTCCATGGCCTCAGGCAGTGGCTAGGATCATGGCCTCTTGGTTACTGGACGGAGCAAGCCCAGGGCTCAGAGAACGTTGATGTGACAGGCTACCAAGGTTGAGTAGTGAGCAGTGAGTGGGTAAGAAGGGGTGCCAGGGTCTAAGCGAAGAGATGAGAGTGTGCCAAAGGGGCCTAGTGAACAGCAGAGGGCAGCAGGAGACACTGCACTCACTGGGACAACAAAATGAAAATGAAACTTTTTTCAGTGGGTCAAGGAGATCTGGAAGGACACTGCCACTACGTGCTGAGTGCCTTGTGCTTCAGTCAACCTGCCAAGTGCTTTCAAGCGTGCTTGCACTCAGGACCCAGGGGAGGGCACATTAGCCCTCTTAATGGATGAAGAAACTGGGACTCAGAGAGAAGAATGCATCTAACCCTAGGCTGCCCGGCCAGCACACTGGCAGATGTCGAGTTCAAACCCAGTGCTGTCTACATGGAAAGCCCCTCTTTTGCTAGTTATTTACATACCACTAGCTGATGGCTAAGTGGGCTGTGGGAGGTAGAGAACACAGGCCATGTGTAGGGGCCCTGCTGGCTGGGACCTAGGACCTTCATGGTCCTCACAGAGTGGCGGTGAGCATTGAGGGTCCCATCTTTGTATACCAGATACTTCACAAGTATCTGTCGTGCACTGGGCTGTGTGGTCAGCATAAAGAGAAACAGGCAAAACTCAGGCCCAGCCTTCTAGAAGCTTCAAAATGTTTACAAGCATCAACATAAGTTATGAGCCATGAGTGCGGCAGCTCCTTCTCATGGTAGCCTGTTGCTTTTCTGGCCTTGTCTCTAACATTCCTCTTCCTAGCTAAGCTCCTGCCATCCTGGCTGTCCATTGCTTCAGGAGAGCAAGCTCCCACAGACAGGTCTGGGAGCCAGCAGTTCCCGGTATCTGGACTTGCTCCCACAGCACATGCAAGGTTCACAGCCTCCTTCCATATTTGCCCCAATGTCATTATCATTATCTTTTCTTAGCCATGTTATTAAAAGTGGAGTCCCTCCGGACAGCGATGGCACACTCCTTTAATCCCAGCACTCGGGAGACAGAAGCGGGTTAATCTCTGAGAGTTCGAGGCCAGCCTGGTATACAAAGTGAGTTCCAGACAGCCAGGACTGTTACACAGAAATACCCTATCTCAGGAAAAAAAAAAAAGTTCCTCCACCACCTGCCCCATGCCTTTCCCTGGAGTTCACCACTACCCAAAGGGCACCCTGGCGGTTCTCTGTGTTTATGTAAGTTTAGAGCTCACCTCCATTCTCAGAGGTGTCTTCATGACAGAGAGAACTTTGAACCAGAGCTTAAAGCAGCCACAGATAGGCTCGAGGAAGACTGACCTAGTGCCGATGGACAGAGGGACTGGAGGAAAGAACACAGGAAGTCACTGAGTGGCCGCCTCTGTAGGTCTGATGGGGGAATGGTGCAGAGTAACAGAGATCCCTGAGGGCAGGCATCGGAGACATCTGCTGCCTGGTGCTTTTGCTCTTACAGGGTCTGGTGAGAAGGCGTTTGAGGTCCACGTATCGTCCGAGAAGCAGATAGTAGAAGCTGCAGGGTCTTTGAAAGTCAACTGTAGCACTAGCTGTGAGAATCCGCAAATGGGTGGTCTGGAGACCACCTTGAGTAAGGTAATGCTGGAGGAGCACCCTCAAGGGAAGTGGAAACAGTTCTTAGTCTTAAACATCTCCCAAGACACGAGCATCCTCTGCCACTTCACCTGTGCGGAGAAGCAGCATTCAGAGCATCTCAACGTCAGAGTATACCGTGAGTATCTATGCCTGCGTCTACACTCCTCAGGGAAGGGCCCACATCTATACGGTCCCAGATCTGCTCAGTGACTGCTCTTGGGCTTCCCATCATGGTCCTCATCTCCTCCGGGCTCCTCAACCACAAGCAGGTCAGGTCTGTGGGCTCAGGATCTGCTTACACCCTTGGTTGGGCTCCACAAGTCCTCCTATACCTCAGAAGCAGACTGCGCAGGTTTTGAATCTTTCTCCAAGAATGTCTGGCCAGGGTTTACAGGGATCCAGGAGTCAGTTCCTACCCCAGTTCTGTCGCCAGAACACTCCATAACCATCACAAGCGGTGGGGGAATCAGGGAAGCAAGCGGGCATCGTGAGATGGAGGAGCTACTAGAGAATACCAGGAAAGTGGGAGAAAGCGGAGGTACCATGCAGTATTTCGTCATCCCCTAAGGACCCGTGGCAAATGTGTGAGCACTGTGTACACGCCTGCCAAGATGAGCCAGGATTCGCTCAATCTTAGCTCCAGGTGTTTCCCTGCTACCCATTACTGACATTGATGGATCAAAAGCTGGAAAGATAATCTGAGTCCTAGGTGGAGTGAAGATGAGGGGAGTAGCTTAAGCGGAAACCAGGGTACCACTGTAGCCCTTACTCAGTGGATCCGCAATGACACTGGTCATGAAATCGGCTGGACAAGTGAGGCACACGCGACTCCTCCCCGGGCTTCAGGAGGAGGTTCACAGTCAGTTCCTCAAGGGGCCACACATAGAGGAGCTCCCTTCCAGGGCTCCCGGGACAACCACCCAGCTGTTTAATCCAAAAATTTGTGTTTGGTATCTGGAGGGGATGGAGACAGGCCCGGATGTTTTTGTATATCCTTCTAGCTGGCTCTGCAATCTGGATCTCCTCTCTGTAGACCCCTTCTCTGTTTTCCAAATCATGCTCACAGAACTAGCACCCAGATCATCCTCCACCATACCCTTCCTCCTCCTCTTTCTTCTTCCAGTGAGTAGGCCAATGCCCCGCCCACCCCCTCTCTCTCCAGTCCAGCTAGGGACCTGGCCAGGAGATGGGCCCTGGCCAGTTTGGGCCTGCAGGGCCACAGTTCCATCCTGAGTGGTCTTCCTCCTTTGTCTCCTACAGAGCCTCCGGCTCAGGTCACACTGAAGCTGCAGCCCTCATGGGTGTTTGTGGGAGGAGCCTTCACCATTGAGTGTACGGCAGAAGCCGTGAAGCCCCTTGAGAGCCTCACCCTCAGCCTGCTCCATGGCAGAGAGACCCTGCAGAACCAGACCTTTGTAGGAGCTGAAAGTAATGCCACGGCCATATTTAACAGGACAGCTCTAACAAGGGATAGCCTCAACTTCTCCTGCCAGGCTGAGCTGGACCTGCGGCCCCACGGTGGGTACATCATCCGCACCAGCTCAGAGTCCCAGATCCTCGAAGTCTTCGGTAAGGAGATGCTGGGCCTGGAGGTATCCCTTTTGGCACCGTGGGGAAAGAAAACCCATGAGCCCCACTCCTAGGTAGCTTGATGTGTATGTAGAATCCTGAGGGCTCCCTCTTACTTCCTGATTTACTGGGTCTCTCTCCAAGCTCCAAGCTGAACCCTAACTTTTCCAGAAGCCAAGGGAGCTCAACTAGTGGCTGGGCCATTATTGAGCTGTGTGGCCTTGACCATGGTAGTGAGCTCTCTCTAGCTATGGCCCCTTTCTACAGTGCGGAGGTTGCTGGCCTGACATGGTATAAACCTGACCATGACATCCTCCAGGCCATGGCGTTGTTGGTTTTTCTTTTGCTCTTTTGTCTTTGGGGTTCCGCCATCCAGCTCCCACAGAGAATTCTTTGAATGCCCGGTCTTAGCTTGGCTTATTTCTAGCCAGCTTTTCTTAAATTATCTTGTCTACCTTTTGCCCCTGGGCTTTTACCTTTTTCTATTTCTTTTTTTGTTTTGTTTTGTTTTGTTTTTCGAGACAGGGTTTCTCTGTAGCTTTGAAGCCTGTCCTGGAACTAGATCTTGTAGATCAGGCTGGACTCAAACTCACAGAGATCCGCCTGCCTCTGCCTCCTGAGTGTTGGAATTAAAGGCGTGCGCCACCACCACCCGGCTCCTTTTCCTATTTCTATATATCTTTTATTTCCTTTTTGTTTTTGTTGTTGTTTTGTTTTGTTTTTCGAGACAGGGTTTCTCTGTGTAGCTTTGGAGCTTTTCTTGGAACTCATTCTGTAGACCAGACTGGCGTCAAGCTCACAGAGATCTGCCTGCCTCTGCCTCCTGAATGCTGAGATTAAAGGTGTGTGCTACCACCACCTGGCTTTTCCTTTCCTTCTTATTCTGTGTCTGGTTGTGTGACTGGGTGGCTGGTCCCCTGCACCCTCCTCTCCTCCTTCTCCTTCTATTTATTCTCTCTATTCTGCTAACCCTGCCTGTCCTTTCTCCTGCTTAGCTATTGGCCCTTCAGTTCTTTATTAGACCAATCAGGTGTTTTAGGCAGGCAAGTAACACAGCTTCACAGAGTTAAACAAATGCAACAGAAAAGAATGCAACACATCTTTGCATCATTAAACAAATGGAACACATCTTTAACTAATGTTCCACAACACCATCATTAAACAAATGGAACACATCTTTAACTAATGTTCCACAACACCATCCTTAAACAAATGGAACACATCTTTAACTAATGTTCCACAACACCATCATTAAACAAATGGAACACATCTTTAACTAATGTTCCACAACACCATCATTAAACAAATGGAACACATCTTTAACTAATGTTCCACAACACCATGGTGTCTAGCTCCACATACTGATCTCAGGAGCTGCCGGAAGAGGGGTGGCTGCCCTGCCTGATAGCCTGGAGCATAGGCCACCCTTCCTCTTCTATGTCACACTGGGGGCAGACACCTTATGGCACTTCTGTCTGCTATCAGGCTGTGGAATGCATGAGCGGGCAAGGCGTGATGGGTGGACTCCCTGGGGTGCCTGGCACCTGAAAATCTCTAAATGCATTGCCTCTTCCCTCCCCAGAGCCGACGAGCGACAACTCGATGGTCATCATAATCGTGGTGGTGTCAATACTGCTGTTCTTATTTGTGACATCTGTCCTACTCTGCTTTTTCCTCGGGCAGCACTGGCACAGGAGGCGGACGGGCACCTATGGGGTGCTGGCTGCCTGGAGGAGGCTGCCCCGAGCCTTTCGGCAACGTCCTGGGTGAGCTGCTGTTCCCACGCCCCTGGTGGCTGCTGGAACTCAACATGGCGCCTTCAGGGTGTGGTCCAGCACTGGCTGAAGGACTCTGGCAGTGGCACAAGACTCTGGGGGACGTTTCTTTTTTTTTTTTAATCTCAATACAAATACCTGGATTTCACCCTGTGCCCTCCATGTCTGCTCCTGGGATAACAGACAGCACCTGTGACGAGGATGGTACTAACTGTGACCTGCTCACCCTGTTGTCTCCTCTGCTCTTCCGGTCTCCCTGCTCTTTCCTCTGCAGCCCAGACCCCAGACGTCTACCCACACCATTAGCAACTGATTTCCTACTGAGGTCCCGTGAGGGGGAGGAATTTCTGTATGCACATGGCCCTGGGGACTTCAGGCTGTTCCTGGATGAATCAGGACTCGGCCCTGGCTCTCCTTTTCTGCCAACAGAATCCAGTGAAAGGAGGCCCAAGGAAGCCGAGTCCGCCGCAGGGGCCTCCTGAGCCGGCCTTCTTCCCCAACCATGCTGCCTTCCAGGGGCTTTAAGGCATTTGGAGACACGAGCCATCCTCTTCTCTTGTGCCCTATTTCAGGCCCAAGGGTGACTCCACAGAGGGGAGAGAGGGGCAAAGACCAGCTGGGGCTCTGGTATCAGGGCTTTGTTCTGGTCCAGACAGGGAACAGGATCAATTGGGTTTATGTGGCTTCTGGGTCAGGGAGGAGTTTTACGGAGAGAACAGGCAGCTCAAGACAGCAGTGGAGCAGAGCGCCTGCTGCCCCAGGGCAGAGGGCTTGACTGGGGCGGGGTGGGTGGGAAGGGCTCCAGCATGGATGCAGAGTCCAGCCTGCTGGCAGCCCTGTGCTGAAGCGGGTGAGGCCTGATGATGATCCATCTTCATGGCAGGCTCTCAGCATCATAGTACTCTAGGGAGACAGAACCCTCAGCTTGCTCCTTCCTGCCTTGGTGGACCCCCCAAGGAGGAACATAGAACTGGACGAGGCAGCGGTTGGCAGGAGCCCCCATCCACAAGGGCACACGGTCCTTCTGACATCTCAGTCTGCCCCAGGTCAGGTCCCCAGTACCCATCCACCCATCCCCTACCTGAAGCTGGGGGTACATCCGCACCAACAGTCCCTGTGGCACTGGGGGGTGGGGGTGGGGGCACATCTCTCCTGAGATGGGAGAGAGAGAAGAAAGACCCTGTCAGAGGCCCAGGGTGGCTTTTGAGGCTTTACCCCCACCCAGATCTGCTCTTTCAGCCTAGATCAGGGACCTGATCACGCCCAAACCCCTCCAGTCTCACTTACACCTCCCCTTGCCTGGAGGCAGGCGGCTGGTGCTGAATCCTGGGTGCATCCTGCCAGGGAGGTTGATGTGGGGGAACAGGGAGGAAAGAGACTGGCCAGAGTGCCATGGGGCCCAGGGAGGGCACTGGGCAAGGCAAATAGTGATGGTGGAACACCAAAGGCTCTTCTTGCTCCTGCGCCTCCATCTCTTCCTCCACCTGTTCCTGTTGGCTGTCTATATAGACCTGGGGGTGTGCAAAGTGGAGGGGGGTGGTGATGAGCGCAGGCTCAGCTCTCCCTGCCCCCACTGCCCTGCCTCCTCCACCTCCTACATTATTTTCTGCACATCGTCACCATCAATACTGTTTAGTGAGCTGCGCTTGCGTGCAGCCAAGGCGCTTTGGAAATGCTCACCCCATTCCTCTGCAGACGGGAGAGCTGAGTCTCTAGGAGGTGAAACGACTCCTCATTGAAGAGCCTAACTCATCCAAGAGAGCAATCTGCCTTTGTTCCTACATCTTTCTGCATCCCTCAAGGAAGGAGGATGCTCACCTCAGGACCTCAGAGGGCCTAGAGGTGTGAGTTAGCACCTCTAATTCAGGATCTCCACCTCCCTAAACTCCCCAACTAGCCCCTCCTTGAACCCCTCCAGATCTCCCAGAGTCCCCTTTCCATTGGGTCTTCTTTTCTCAGACCCCACACTCCTTACTCCCTCCATCCTGGATCCAAATCCTACCTAGTCCTCAAGGGCCTGCCCTAAGGCCTCCTGCAGTCCTCCAAGGAGTCTGTCTTCTTCCTCCCTCCCTCTCCAGGTGTGCAGTAATACCACATCTCTGCACGTGCCTGTCACAGCCCACCTAGCCATTCCCTTATCCATTCTTTTGTTCGACAAATAGCGGTTGAGCCCCTAAAAAGAGTTCTGCACCAGGCTCCTGGGACTTGAGCTACACAGAGGAATACCTGGAAGGAAAACCTTAGGTGGTAGTGGAGATTTGGAAACTCCCTTCCTACTAAAAGCTGATACCAGCCCTTGGCACACAGGAGATAACAAAGGGACTGAGTCGGGCAGGGTGTGGGTAGCTTTCTGCTGCTACTCTATGCTCGGTCTTTTTACTCCAGGTAGGGGTCCCCCACATAGAGCCCACCCTGGGCCCCACCTTCACACACCTGTGGGCTGGGCCCCTCTGGCCCCGGGTTCAGGGCTCCCGCCACCATTTGACTCAACAGCAGCTGGTGCAGCTGGGCATTCTGCAGCATCATGAGCTCCAGCAGATCTGCGGAACAGGTTTCAGCAGGCCCACTGGGCCGGCCGCCACACAGCCCCGTCCCCCGTGCTGCACAGCATTTATACAGGATGTAACAGAAAGGAGGCCCCAGGAATGTGTGGCAGCGGGGTGTCGAGGGAGTGACCCAGGGACGTTACCTTCTTTGACACGGCTGGGTTGAGGCAGAGGAGACGGGACAGTCCAAGGAAAAGGCTGCAAGATGGTCACCCAGGGCTGGGGATATGGGTGGGGATTCAGCCCAACCAGGCAGAAGAGGAGTGAGGCATGTCAGGAGCCCCCCCACTTCCTCCTCAGCGTCTTTGCACCTCATGGCCTCCTTCCTCCCAGTCCAGTCTCTTCCTCTTGGTTTGGGACCTCCCCCAGAGTTTACCCCCATCCCAGCTCCGCAGTCCCCACCCCGGGCACCCATTCCAAACAGTCTGTGCTCCTGGGCTCAGGTCTCACCGCAGGGGCTGCACTCTGTGATGGGGCGCCACTCCAGCTCCCGCTTCTGAGGGAGGACATGGCTTAGCAGGTCAGTTACCTTGGTAGCTCTGGGGACGCCTGGGAAGGCTCCTCCCAAGAGTACACTGACTGGCCCAGCCCAGGATGCCCGGTGCCTGGGAAACAGCCCAAGCCTTCGCCCTGGCCCTCCTCTTCTTCCGCAGAGTGGGGTCTCTCTCTCTTCTGGAGATCCACCTTCAGGCCCCTGGCTGGGGTTCCCCAGACTTAGGTTCTGCTCCTCCTGACGCTGATGCTAACCCTGGGAGGACCCACGTTTGTTGAGTGAGGAGAAGCTAGGGTGACCCGGTTCCCTGGTCCCACCGGAATAGAAGATTTTATAGGACCGGGCATGGGTGTGTGAGACGGGTTAGGAGGACAGAGGAGCCACTCACTCTCATTCTGTCAATCACTTTTAGAAGAGGGGAGTCCTAATGACCCAGAGGTTTCTGGAGGGGGGCGAGGCAGACACTAGGCAAATTCACAGAACAGGCTGTGGCTCTGGCCCAGGATGCGGCGCGGGTGGGGGGTGGGGGGTGTCTTTATGTCTCCCCTGCAGATTTACTCATTTTCTCAAAACTGCTCCCCGCGCCTTCAGAGGTGGGAAGGTGGGCGGGCATTCAGTCCTCTGAGGCCCAGCACCGTGGCATTCCTCTGACAGGAAGCTAGAGAAGCCTGCTGCTTAGGAACAGGTGAAGAGGGGAGATCTATTTCCGCAGCTGTGACATCCGAAGACAGGCCCCAGCAGCAGTCAGGACAATCCCGACAGGAAGCTGGGATTAGCACCAGAGACTCACCCTTTCCCCTCTTCTGTTCCCCTTTCCGCAGCCCTGGAGTGTGGAGCCAGAAGGAACGTTCCCAGCTCCTCCTTTGTTCCTGTCTGTTGGTGATACTGTCACTGGATTTACCAGGATCAGAGCCTCTGCCCTCTCAGCCCTAGACAGTCACCTTCAATAAACCTATTAAAAAGGCAAATTAGCCAGGCAGTGGTAGAGCTCACCTTTAATCCCAGCGTTCCCAGAGGCAGAAGCAGGCAGGTCTACAGAGTGAGTTCCAGGACAGCCAGGGCGACACAGAGAAAAAGAAATAATAATAATAATAATAATAATAGTAAAAATGTGGGAAAAGGAGATTCATTCAATGTGGCCACATTAGGAGAGGACAGTGGGATCCAGTGACAACCGCACCATCCGGTCCATCCTCAGGGGCCTGGCTTGAGGGTTAGGGGAGAGAACAGAAAAATAGCCCAAGAGGGATGGCACTGTGCCCTGGAAATCAGCTAGAGGGAAGCCATTCCCACAGAGGCTGCTGCTGTTCACCCCAGGCTGTAGAAGTAAGTGCCCAAGGGGAAGAGAAGTGGGGCCTTCGGATCACTATTGCTGCGATGAAACACCATGACCAAAGCAACCTGGTGAGGAAAGGGGTTATTTGGCTTACACCTCCACATCGGTGTCCATCACTGGCAGAAGTCAGGGCAGAAGGCTGGGGCAGGAGCTGATGCAGAAGCCAGGGAGGGGTGCTGCTTACTGGCTTGCTCGCCATGGCTTGCTCAGTCTGCTTTCTTACAAAACCCATGGGTGGCCCCAGTCCAAAATGGGTTGGGCCCTCCCCATAAATCACTAATTTAAAAAATTCCCTGCAGGCTTGCCTACAGCCTGATCTTACGGGGGCATTTTCTTAATTGAGGTCCCCTCCTCTGATGACTCTAGCTTATGTCAAGTTGACATAAAACTAGACAGCACAAGCTGGAAGTCCGTCCATGGAGAGAAAACTCAATCAGGAACTCAGCTGCCTGCCTCAACTTCCCCAGTTGGTTTCTGCTAGATGTTGTGTCTGATTTGATGATGTCATCTCTTCAGTAGCTGTTTGTTCTTTGACTTGGCAGCCTCACCAGAGGGGACACTCTGCTCTGCCTGTGACGCTATTGGAGACTCCAGCTGGGTGCCTCAAGGGGCTTTCTCAATTTCTACTGGGTGTTTGTCAGCCCCCAGCTTGCTGATGTTGTCCCCTTTGGCTTGCTATATACCTCACAAACTCAGCCAAAACTGAAAATGTGGCTATTGTAGGTCATCCTGGGGACCATACAAAACCAGCAGGCACAGGTCAGACTCGAAAAAGAGTGGTTCTCAACCTTCCTAATGCTGTAACCCTGTAATATAGTTCCTCATGCTATGGTGACCCCCAACTATAAAGCTATTTTCATTGCTATTTCGACCCTGTGAAGGGGTTGTCCAGCCTCCAAAGGGGTCGTGACCCATGGGTTTAGAACTGCTTGGTAAAGGCTGCAATTCCAAGATACAGAATGTAGGTATCACCTTGTGAGTGATGGTGGATGATGGGCAGGTGCCAGCAGGGGTGAGAGAAGGGGTGATGTGCACACCCACAATTAGGAATCGTTTTGTTCCTCACATCTTTATGCCAACCCCAATCCTATACACACACATACACATTTGAGATGGGGTCTCAGGTAGCCCAGGTTGCCTTCAGATTCTAAATGTGCCCAAGGACACCCTTGAACTCCTGACCCTCCGCCTGTATTTCTCAAATGCTGGCATCACAGGCATGCCTCCTATGTGGTGCTGGGCAGGGTTTCAGGAATGCAAATGTTCAATCAATCAGCTGAATCAGAGCCACAGCCCCAACCGCCCCAGTTCTAAATAGCAAAGTTTCTGTGTGCAAGTGCCCCTCAATACACTACTGCTCAACCACAGCTTATCTGTATTGATGTGGAAAGATGTCAAAGAGAGTTGACCAAAAAAAAAAAAAAAATAGTAGGATCTTACTGTGTTTGTTCTTAATTTTTAGTTTTATTGTATGTGTGTTGGTGTTTTGCCTGCATGTGTGTTTGTATACTGCATGTGTACCTAGTGTCCCTGGAGGACAGAAGAGGGTATTGCACCCCCTGGATTAGAGTTACAGAATGTTGTAAGCCACAGTGTGGGTGTTTGGAGTAGAATCCAGCTCTTAACCACTGAACCATCTCTCTAGCCCCTTTGTGTTTGTTTTTAATGATATCCTTTGGTGGCCTTTTGTGCTTGGATTCCTCACTACAGATTCCATCCCTGGTCAGTTCTTCTTAGAGAGTAATATGAATGATAAGATCTTTTATTTATTTATTTATTTATTTATTTTTAAATGACATTTGGTTTACATAGGATTACATTGACTCTGTAGATCCTTGAGGAAGTAGTAATGTTTCTTTTATTTATTTATTTATTTATTTATTATGTATATAATATTCTGTCTACATGGATGCCTGCAGGTCAGAAGAGGGCACCAGACCTCATTACAGATGGTTGTGAGCCACCATGTGGTTGCTGGGAATTTAACTCAGGACCTTTGGAAGAGCAGGCAATGCTCTTAACCACTGAGCCATCTCTCCAGCCCTTTATTTATTTTTTTAAATCACATGTCCAAGACTAGGAAGTAGCTCGATTGGATCGGTGAGGCTTCAATCATAGATATATGTTTGTTTATTTGTGGTGTGTGCATGCATGCACATTTTGTGTGTGTGTGTGTGTACATTTGCGTGGTGGCGAACATACTGTGTATGCAAGTGGAGGCCAGAGGTTGACACTGGCATATCTTCTCAAACACTTCTTCACTTATTTATTTTTGTTTTTCAAGATAGGATTTCTTTGTGTAGCCCTGGCTGTCCTGGAACTCACTCTTGACCAGGCTGGCCTCAAACTCAGGTTAAGATCAGGTTAAGATCTGCCTTCCTCTGTCTCCTGAGTGCTGGGATTAAAGGCCAGCGTTGCCGCCGCCGCCACCACCTGTAGGCAGAAGTTTCTGTCCCACCAGGAAGTTCCCAAATAACCTCAGAGAGACTTATTCTTTCTTATAAATGCCCGGCATTAGCTTAAGCTTATTTATAGCTAGCTCTTATAACTTAACCCACTTCTATTAATCTACTGCTCTGAGACTCGTTTACCTCACGTATGTACGTCCCATCCTGCTCGCTCTGCTTCTCATGGCTTCTCCTCAGACTCCTCCTCATTCTTTCCAGCCTTCTCTTAGTCTGGTTCTCTCACCTAACGTTACCCTGCCTAGCTATAGGACAATCAGCTTTTTATTAACAGTGAGATCCACACATCTTCACAGTGTCCCGAAGGATTAGTCCACAGCAACCACCTGGCCTTCACCTTATTTTTTAAACAATTTAAAAGACTTATTTATTTTATTATATATGCATGTGAGTGTCTTGCTTGCATATAAATAGATAGTGTGTGTGTGAGCACGCGTGTGAGTGCATGAGACATCAAGTCCCCTGAAACTGCACTTATGGACGGTTGTGAGTCACTGTATGGGTATTGAGAACCAAACTCAGGTCCTCAGCAAGAGCAAGTGCACTTAACCTCTGAACCATCTCTCTAGTCCCACCTTGTTTTTTGAGACAGGGTCTCTCCCTAAACTCCTTGCTCATTGTTTCAGCTAGACTGGCTGGGCCCGCTGGAATGTTCCCACCTCCCACCACTGAGCACACCTCCCTACTAAGATGTCACATGGGTGCTGGGGATCTGAACTCAGGTCTTCGTGTTTGCACAGCCCACCTTCCCAGCCTGTTTGTTCCCTGGGGATGGGGGCATTGTTGGGGTCTGTAATGATCTGTCTCTTTAAGAGACAAGCCATGCCCACTTCCTCCCCCATCCGTTGAGGCAGGCTGATCTTCAGCTTCCAGCCTGAGCTCTCTTTTCTTCTTCTTCCTCTCGGACAGGCAGCTTCTGCTTCTCTCTCCACCCTTTCCCTGCTTCTCTCTCTCTCTCTCCTCTGTCTCTCTCTCTGCTCTTCTCCCCTTCACCCTTCTCCCCCCATAACCCCCTGAATAAATATCCAACTTTACTCTGCATGGCGTGCCTATCCATGTCTCTATCTCTTGCCCGCCTGCCACATGTCTCCCTGCCTGGGACCAGCCACCGTTCAGGGACTGGCAGCCGTCTCTGCCTGGGACTGGCTGCTGTCAGGGCCTGCTGCCTGCCGCCACATGGCCTGCTACCACCACTTGGAGACCTACAGCATTTCTGCTGCCTACTGCCGCTGGGAATCCTGCAGCATTTTTAATTTTTCCATTACAGGGTCCAGCCTCGACGAATTCATATGTTCCAGGGTAGGGGCGTGTGGATGAGAAATGTTAGGCAGAATAGACAGAGATAAAAAAAAAAAATACAGAGACATAGGATAGTACCAGGAGGGCAACTCAGTAAATACTGAATCTGTCTGTGTTTATTTTCCATACCCCAATACAAAAAGAAGGAGGGAGGAGGAAGGCAAAAGACAACCAGAACAGTTATTTGCTTCAATACTTGAGACAACAAGCCACTGTTTCCTGATTTAAGTATTCTGATGTTTTGGGCAGATACATGTTTAGATACGATGTTTAGACAAATACACCCTACATCCTGTAGGCAGCCACTGGCTGGGTCAAACCTCCTGTTTTAAAGTGAAGAGGCTGGGATAGGCTTGAATTCTCTGACCTTTGGTCAAGGTTGAGCGAATCCACCTCTACGGGCTGTCTTAAAGCCCAAAACACCAAGTAACCACACCCTCGGTCAGGATCTTGTTTGTAGGCACACCCACCTGTTGTCAACAACTGTGAAAGAGCGAAAATAAGCTCAGGTTCTCTGCCCTTCAGTCCAGGCGGAACAGGACGCACATCTGTGGGTCCCCTCGGGGCATTTCCAAGACAGCTTGCCCTCTCTGTTGCCCTACTAAACCCATTTCTAGAAATAAGTAAATATGGGGAAATATTCATACTAAAACATATCCTTCCGTCACAATGTTATTTTTGTTGTTGTTGTTTCGAGGCAGGGTTTCTCTGTGTAGGCCTGACTGTCCTGGAACTCACTCTGTAGACCAGGCTGGGCTCGAACTCACAGAGATCCGCCTGCCTCTACCTCCCAAATTCTGGGATTAAAGGCATTCGCCACCATTGCCATGCTGCAATGTTATTTTTTTAATTACTTATTTACTTGGCTTTTATACACGTGGGTGTTTAGTCTGCATGTGTGTCAGTGCATCAAATGTGGGCCTGTTGCCTGCAGAGGCCAGAAGAGGTCATTGGATCCCCTGGAACTAGAGTTACAGATGGTTGTGAGCCACCAAGTGGGTTCTGGGAGTAGAACAGGATCCTCTGAGAGAGCAGTCAGTGCCCCTCCCCCTTGAGCCAGTTCTCTAGTTCCCATAGTGCTTTATTGAAAGAATTGAAAATTGAACATCACTCAATGTCCAAAAATAATAAAAAAGGCCGGGCAGTGGTGGCGCACGCCTTTAATCCTAGTACTCTGGGAGGCAAAACACCAAAGAATATTAAAAAATAAATAAATAAATAAAATAAGAAATGCTTAGGAGACCAATGCATCACAGTTCTGTGTCTATTGTGAGGGCATTTGTTCTGGGGAGGATTTGATCATGAGGAATCTGAGCTCATTGATGGATTCATTCCTTGATGAATTCACAATATGATGGTATTTGGGGGTGGGGTTGGTAAAAAGCAGGAGGGTGGGCCTAGTTGGAGGAAGTAGGTTATTGGGGATGTGTCCTTGGGGTACACTTCCTGTATGCCCCCTTTTTTCTGTAGCCACTGTGATGTGAACTGTTCTGTTCCACCATGCCCTCCTCACCCTGAAGTACCTGCAACAGTGAGCCAGTATAATCCACCCTGTCGTAAGCTGTCTGTGTCAGGTGTTTGAGCACGGTGACAAAGGCTAACCAATGCGGTCTGTAGGTGGCCCTTCGCTTCCTAGTCCCTCTTCTGCTCCTCTCGTCTACTTGGGGTTCTTGTTTCCTATTCCTACAGACAGGTTTCCTCCTTGAGTATCTTCAGGTTTACCTCATTATTTCTCACTGATTTAGAGCCTCCTCTGGGTATGCATAGTCTCAGAGAAGGGACATGCAGCCACAGGGATTGGCCAAGCAGAAATGTCATCGCTATCCCTGTGGTGAGTGGAGTGGCTGTCATAACGTCAGCAGCCCTTCAGATCATGTATCTGGGGTAGGGGCCGTTGCCCGAAGGAGGAAAAAAAATCCTCTTACTAAGGGAAGGAGATGTGGTTCCAGTTGGGCTTTTGTCTCCTGATCTACCAGTTGGGCTTTTGTCTCCTGATCTAAGTGACCCAAATGATACTGGATACAAAATAGAAACCTTCGCTCCATCTCCTCGACATTTTACTGCCATCTGCAGCAAAATAATCATGCTAAATCTACCAGCCTTTATACTACAAATGTTACTGGTGCCCAGAACTGTGCCCTACATAGCTCAAACAATTGACTATCACAGCCTTGCCCCTTCCAGTCCCTCATCAAAGAACATTCTACCCAATGGAGCTTCGAGCAGAAAAAGGCAGAGACCAAAGGAGTAGGGCTGGAAAGTAGAAAGACAGATGATGCCCATTATCCCGTCTTAGTCAGTGTCCCATTGCTGTGAAGAGACACCATGACCATGACAACCCCTATAAAGGAAAAGATTTAATTGGGGCTGGCTTACAGTTTCAGAGGTTCAGTCCATTGTCATCATGGTGGGGAGCGTGGCGGCATGCCAGCAGACATGGTGCTGGAGAAGTAGCTGAGAGTTCTACATCCAGATCTGCAGGCAACAGCAAGAAAGAGACTCTGGGCTTGGCATCAAAACTCACCCCTAGTCACACACTTTTTCCAACAAGGCCACACCTCCTAATCCTTTAAAATAGTGCCATTCCCTGATGACCAAAGCATTCAAATCCGTGAGCCTGGGTGGGGGGGCATTCTCATTCAAACCAGCACAGTGTGTTATCATCATGACAGGAAGCACGGTGGCACGCAGCCAGATACTGACGCAGTAGATGAGAACCATGGCCTGTTCTGCATGTAGGCAGAGAGACTGGGCCTGGCCTGAGCCATTGAAACCTCAAAGCCCACCCCTAGTGACACACTTCCTCCAACAATGCCACACCTCCTAGTCCTTCTAATCCTATCAAAGAGCTCCACTCCCTGGTGGCTACGCATTAGAATATATGAGCCCATGGAGGCAATTCTTATTCACACCACCACATCACCCATCCAATATCTACTGACAGGGAGCATGCCCTGTCAAGGGGATGGTGACCAGTGATCTGAAGCCACAGCCAGGCTGGGAGTGATGAGAGGGACCCTGAGGAGAGACTTTGGGGAGACCATCTGTGAAGGGTCTGAGAAGAAACTGCTTTCCCCCCCAGATGTTGGAAGCAGCTGTAGTGGGTGTCCGCTTCACCCATGACCTTGGGCTGCCTGACCCGGTAGAGGTGGTGCTTCTTGTCCTGCTATAAAGGAAGGGGGGGAGAAGTCACTCACTCTCTCAGGTGGTGGTCAGAGATTGGTCTGCTGGTTCCATTCACCCCTGGGCAGAATGGACGACTTTGTTGTGTTTCCATGAGTGTTTTCTAACAAATCCTTGATACCCATTTGAGCGGGCTCTCGTGGATCCGCCTACAAACTGCCCCTTGTGAGGAAGCCCAGGTTTCATTAGTGATAGACGCCTGCAGGACTGCTCCTCAGAAATGCACCCCACCCCAGCCAGGGAGGCATCTGTAGAGGAGACGATGTAGGTAGAGGGGACCAATGCGCACACCTGGCTTACAAGATACTCAGAATGTCAGTGATTTCCCGTGATCACTGTGGCAGCCACACCATGGGAGCTGAGAGGTGAGGAGTCCCAGAAATGCTCTAACCACAGCCGGGCCTGGTCCCCGAGGAGGGGCCCAGTGACATCCGAGGCTCTGTCCACAGAGGAGGTACTAGAAGGGAGTACAGGATCCTGTAGGAAATGAGGGTGGCTACTGGCCAGGCCTCCCTGAGCCTACCTCAGCACACGCCACCCCAGAGTTCAGCTGCCTGTGGCAGGAGGAATGGACACAGCATGGCCAAGACAGGCTGCTTTGGAAGATCTGGAAAGGGAAGAGGGATTAAAAATCCACAACTCCTGTAGGCTCCAGATGGTGAGATGGGACACTTCATAACAGCTCCTCTAGGGGGCACCACAGCTACAGAGTGGCCAGGGGAGCTAAGACAATCTTATTTTTCCCAACCACAACCCCTCCCTAGGCTTGGAAGGACAGATGTCTTGCCAGCTGGGGGGTGGGGGAGGAGGCAGACAAATGCCACTTGAGACCTCTGTGTGGTCCTCTTAAACAGTTGGGTGTGAATGTGCACACGTGTGTGTGTGTGTGTGTGTGTGTGTGTGTGTGTGTGATGTAGAGGATGTGGGCAAATACTGGATAAAAATCTATTGGTTGCCCTAGTAGTCTCTGTTCCTGGGCACGGGAGCGAGTGTATTGGCACGGACAAGTCACGTCAGTGAAAACACACACAAGAACGCACGGACAAAGGCACAGACATACCCTCCATAAAAACCTGTGTCTGTACATGTGGAATTTGTGTTATCTGGCATGGATGTGGCTGAAAATATAGGGGTTTGGGGGGAGGTGTAACCTGAAGATTTGCAGAAGCCTATGGTGTGAGCCTGGGAGTGTGTGTGTGTGTGTGTGTGTGTGTGTGTGTGAATGAAAAGTGATTTGTACGTGTTGCTGAGAGCACGGACATGAAGCATTTGTGTGTGAAGAGTTCACATGTGAGTGTGCACCAGGCTGAGTGTGTGAGTGTGAGTGTGTGAAGCGGCCTATTCCCTGGGTGTGCTTCCAGAAGTGACTGTGAGGGAGATCGGGTACAAAAATGAGCCATCTCCCACTAAGGTTGGGAGAGATCCTGAATAGGGGAGGGGTGTGTGTGTGTGTGTGTGTGTGTGTGTGTGTGTGTGTGTGTGTGTGTGTGAGTCCCATGTGTGGATGGGTGTGTCTTGGTCTGGACCCTGGGTCACTGTGGACCCAGAACGCAGGCACTTTCAGGGTGTGCCTGGAGCTTGCCAAGAGGGAAGTGTGGCTGAGGCACCCACCTGAAGATTGGCCCAGTCCTCAGGTTTCACTCATGACCCTGTGACATCAGCGGCAGCAGCTGTCCTCGCCGGCCCGGCCCCCCAGCCAAGTCCCCCAGAGCTCCAGCCCCAGCCCGAGGTGGGCACGGCACCCAGGCTCGTCCGCCACCACCCCGCTCTGCTTCTGACCAACGGTGAGTACTATGCCTGTCTGTGCCAGCCCAGCCTGGTACCCCAACGGGTGGGTCACCCCAAGAGACAGATGACCCTGATCTCAACCCCAGCATGGTTCTGAGGAAGTCGCCACTTTGCTCTGGCACCACTGACCTCTCTGTACCCTGCTCTACTGTCTGTGCCTGGACCCCACGCTGCCTATCTGCCCTGTCAACCCTCCTTGTGCCCTGACCCTGTGTCCCCAGACTTTGCCTTCTCTGTCCGGTTCTCTCTGCCCCTGCCTAGCTGTCCTTTCCCTGATCAAGGGTCTTTCTTCATTCTGGTCACAAATAGCAGGTGACTAAAGCTTAGCTCCAGGCAGGCATAGGGTGACCCAAAGGACAGGGTCCAGGCTGGGGTTTCTTCAGGAAGGGACATGAGGGGAACCAAAACAGTGAGTCGGCTTGGCCTGTTTGCTGAGGCTGGGAGAAGCAGGCGGAGGAGACCGGCTGGAGGCCGGGTGGGGGTGGTGGCGGCCTCTTTGCTCTATTGAAAGAGGAATCCATGAGATGCCAGCGAAGGACACATCCCGGCTGCCACCAGTCTAGGCTCTGCCCACTGTCCCGCCCTCCTCCAGCCCTCTCTGCCAGCCTCAGGCCTCTTTCCCTGGCAAATCGGGGGGTAGGGAGTGGGCAAGAGGTGTAACCCCACATAGCAGAGGGAGGCCAAGGGAAGCAGCCCCGTATAGTTAAGAGGGATGTGGGATGTGGAGCCAGAAGGTGCGTCTTGAGAGGGAAGATGGGGTCTCAGCACTTAGGGAACTCAGGGGAACGAAAGAGTCCTGAGGAGACTTGAGGACACACGGGTTCCCAGTGTAGGCCAGGGAAGCAGTGTCCAGCAGACCCCAACCCTCTCGGCCCTCAGGGAAGACACCAGGACAGGGTGGGCAGTAGCGGCTGGTAGAGGAGAGGTTTGACACCGCTTGGAGAGGCTAGAGCTAATTGGACGTCCAGGTGTTGTTTATCAGAAGGGTCTACTTATTGAAAGTTATGAAGAGATCTCAATCTTAGCTGGGCATAGTGGTATACACCTGTAATCCTAGCACTTGGAAGGCCAAGGCAGGAGGATTGCCACGAATTCAAGGCCAGCCTGGGCCACATATGGCTTCATATAGGTAGAGACTCAGATCTCCAGGTCGGAGCAGTGTGGGCCTAGGCTATGTGCAGGGGCTTAGAGCATCTGCTGTCAGGGAGGCTGCCCCACTCCCCCATCAGGAGGGGGTACTCCACCTGCTCCCTCTTCGCCCTTTCCTGCTGAAGTCTGTACATGCACAAGTCACTCAGCAGAGCCTGGGAAGGCTAGAGGCCTGGGGAGCCTTTGATGAGGTCCTGCCAGTGAGAAGGTTGGGAAGTTTAGGGAGAGAAGGGGCTGAACTTTGGGGAGGTGTCAAGAGCAACGGATGTCATCCATCATCTGCCACCATAGCTATGGCTGTGTCAGGAGGACCCTAAAAGTGGCAGAGGCTGGGTGACATTGCATGTGGTGGAGTTGGGGATAGTAGTAGGTAGGCTGTTTCTTCTAGGACCCTTCCAGATACTTCTGGGGACACCCCCAAGTCCTCTGCCTATAGCAGGAGACATCACCCTCTGTGGTAGAGATGCGGACAAGGTGAAAGCTAAATATCCCAGGACCTTTGAACCTGCCATGTCAGGCAGGGCATCCAGGCAGAGGGAAGAAGCCAGGCCTGAGTCCCCACACAGTGTCCAGGTCACAGGGAACAGAAACCACAGGCCTTGTCTCCTGATCTCAGAAGCCCACCTCCATCTATAGCCAGGTGCCCTTAAAGGATTATATGTAGGGATTTAGGGAGTTAGGAGAAGGTGGATGAGGGATCTTTGGTGGCCCAGCCTAGCCCTGCTTGTCATTTCTGGTTTGGAAATACGTATGCTTGGGAACTCAGGACTGGGGGTCACCTCCCTTGTTCAAAAATGGCAGATGAGAAGTCTGCTCCAGTAACTTCTCTCAAGAGGGTCTGTCCACCTCAGACCGGGACCTGACTCAGACACAGCCCAGCCGGCACTGGAGGCACCGGATCTCCTGGTGAGATGTGAGAAGCCAGTCCTGATGAGGGTTCTCTGCCTTGGGGGCCGGAGAATCCTGGCCATCAGAACAGCAAGGAAACATGGGTGGGCAAGGAAGTGAGGGGAATGGAGAAGAGAGACGTGACTGGAGAGCGGGGACATGAGGAGACAGAGGCAGATATGTCGGTGACAGCTCGGCACTTCATGGGTTGTACAATGGTATAACCCCTTTTCATCAGACACTTGGACACACGGGTCATAGCGCTTGTCCAGGGCACACTGTAAAGGAGTGGCCAGGGCTCAATCCACAGTGGTCAAGGCCCCTGCTCTCTGGGGAGGAATTTGGGTGGGACTGAGTCAGAACAGAGCTTTCCTGGGTCTGTGGATACTATGAGTGGTCAAGGCAGGTTCTGGGGCTCTGGGTCAATCCGGTGGCTCTTTCAGGGGTCCCGAGTCCCACTGTGGCAGGGACAGGGCAGGTCTCACTGTGGTTCCCCCTGAAGGTGACAGGAGACCCAGGTTTTTTTCACCTTTACCCTCACTCCTGGCCTTCGTGTGTGCGTCCCTTTTGCAGCATCAGCATTGGCTATTTTTATTCCCTGCTGTCTTCAGTCAACACCCTGTGTTGAGGGTGGGGAGGGTGCCTGCGGAGGGAGGGGGCTCCAGGAGTCCTAAAGGCAGTAGAGTGGGCAAGGTGGGAGGCAGATAGGCAGTGTCCTTGTCTCAGGGCCTCTGCCTAGAGTGTCCTGGCCTAGGAGGGAAGGGTAAAATCCAGTAGTCACTGGACTCCACTTACGAGCCCCTGATGGGTACTAGCTGGTTATAGCCTGTGGGTAGCAGTTTAGCCTGGTGGTTAGGGCAAGCTGAGGGCCCAGTTGTCAATCCCAGTTACTATATAATGAGCACCTGGTGGGTCACTTACCCTTCCCATGCCTCATCTATCAACAAAGTGATACCAACAAAATCATAGAGAGGATTCAGCGAGTTCATGGGCACTTTGTGCCCAGAGCAATGTCTTGAGTGCAGTAGCTCAAGTAGGGAAGAGCTCGTTAAGTTCATTGTGTCTACACAACAAAATAAAACCCCTCACCACAGGAGTGAGAGAAGGAAAGAAACTAAAGCCTCTGGGAACCCTTCAAAACCAAGATTTGGGGCCTGAGGAGATGGCTCAGTCCATAATAGTTTGTTACGTAAGCATGAGGACCTGAGTTCGGATCCCCAACACCCGAGTAGAAAGTCAGCTGTGCCTGTTATTCCAGCACTAGGGAGGCAGAGACAGGAGAATCCCTGGGGCTTGCTGGTCAGCTAATCTGGCTGAATCAGTGAACTCCAGACCCCAAAAACCAGGACACCAAATAGTGACCTCTGACCTTAACCCACACATATGTGCATACATATACACATGCATGTATGCATACACCACACACACACACTCACACACACTGAGGGTGGTGAAAATCAGGGATGTTTTTTGTCTGATCTGGTCTCCCTAGAGTTGGGGGCCCTATAGCATGGGCTGTGGAAACCTCCACCTAGGTTGCTGTGAGGGCTTAAATAAGCAAGGCAGAGGGCGTCCCATCAGAGTCCTTTGTTGAAAGGTCTGCTGTTGAGATTGGCAGATTTCAGTCGGTCCAACTTTGGAAAAAGGACCCCAAAGAGGTGAGGGGAGAAGACCTTCCTGACATAACTTCTAGGGAAAGTCCCCAAGAGCAGGAGCTGGAGGCAACACAGGCTGCCTGAGGACAGGGGGCAGTTGCCAGAGCAGAGCCTGTCAGCCTTCCTTGCCCATCTCAGGTGTTGCCGGGTAGCCGGTAGCCACAGTCCCTGCTCCCGGGACTTCTGCAAGGCCTGTCAGCTCGCACTTTCCATGTGACAGGGGCTGATTCTGGAATTCTCTGGGTTCTAGGAGGGACAGAAGGAGCAAGGTACAGAGAGGTATAGAGAGGTATAGAGAGGCTGAAGGGAGAGCAACAGAGGCAGGGGAATTCCTGAAAGGAATTTACCCAGGAGGAGGTGCTATGGTGGTGGAGACAGCACCACACACACAGAGACATGTCCAGAACAGGTGAGGGGCTCACACATGACTATAGTGTGTACAAAAGGCAGTTTGGGGAGGGTCCCCCACTGTATGCTAGGCATTGTTTCTTAGAGTGATTTGAGCTAACAGCAGGCAGGAAGCCCTGGGCTTGGATAGAACGAATCAATCTTACCACCCTTTGAGCAGCTGGGAAATGAGTCAGAGTTGAGTGTGTGTGTGAGTGCGTGTGTGTGTGTGTGTGTGTGTGTGTGTGTGTGTGTAAATAGGCCATAGTGGGAACTGGGAAATGAGTCATAGAGTTGATAAGAGAGATAGAATGGAGAACGGATTATAAAAATAAGCTATAGTGGAGATTGTGCATATATGATAGTTAATTGGTTCCAGTAAAAATAAACTTCAGTTAGGGAGTTCAAAGTCAGTCCAAGGCACTTATAGAGACCCTGTCTTTTTTTTTTTTTTTTTAAATATTCATTTATTTATTATGTATACAATATTCTGTGTGTATGCTTGCAGGCCAGAAGAGGACAGTTGGTTGTGAGCCACCATGTGGTTGCTGGGAATTGAACTCAGGAGCTTTGGAAGAGCAGGCAATGCTCTTAACCTCTGAGCCATCTCTCTAGCCCTAGAGACCCTGTCTTTAAAAAAAAAAAAAAAAGAAAGAAAAGAAGCAAATATGCAAAAGGTTCTTTGTCAGACTGTTGACAGTGTGCTCCCAGCCCCTGCGCCCAAAACACAATGCCCCCAGAAGCCAGCAATCCTTCCAGGCCTGCCAGGTGTCCACCACAGCCACAAGGGGCTTTGAGCAAGACCCCTAGCCTGCCCTTGGAGGAAGAGCCAGGCCAGCGTAGGGAGCCCCTGTGCTGTATGGGTCAACTATGCCCAGGCCAGTGCCCCAAAGGGCTGGAGGGAGGCCATGTTTATAGTGTCGGGTACATGGGGTTGGCATAAAAGAAAGCTGTGTTCAGATCCTTAGCTGGGACAGTAAAACTGGAGCATGTGACACAGGGCCTGGCGCACGGTGTACAGATGAGTGTGTTTCTGCTGTCTGTCCATCAAAGGACCTGGGGGTCTGGGGGCGTGACTCGGCTGGTTCCACGCCCCTTCTAGCATGCACTGGGCCCTGGGTTCAGTCCCAGCAGCATGTACACCAGGCATAGTGCATTTCTGTAATCCTAGTACTTTTGAGGTGGAGGCAAGAGGATCAGAAGTTCAGGGTCATCCTCGACTACGTAGCAAGTTCAAGGCCAGCCTAGGATACATGAGACCCTGCCTCAAACTTAAGGAAAAAGAAAGAAATGGGGGAGACAAAAGGGGGGAGGAGGATGGAGGAGAAAGGGAAGGTAGAGAGGAAGGGAGATTAAGAGGGAGGGAGGGAGGGAGGGAGGGAGGGAGGGAGGAAAAGAGAGAGGGAAAAGAAGGGTTTAAAGCTCAGGGCTGGGGGTGCAGCTCTACTGTTAGCATACCTGCCTAGTATGCACATGCATAAAGCTGGGGGTTCAGTTCCCAGCATGCACTGAGCTAGGCACGGTAACATAGGCCTGTAATGTCAGCACTTGGGAGGTGGAGGCGCAAGGATCAGAAGTTAAAGGTCATTCTGGACTAGGTAGGGAGTTCTAGCCTAGTCTGGGTTGCTGAATTTTGTGAGACCTGTGAAGAAAAAAAAAAAAAAAAGGATTCTTCTTTAACTGCCTCCTGACACTCTACTCAAGTCAGACATGCAGGCGAGGGCCCCAAGACTTAGGGCCAGAAGAACCAATCCTTCAACTCCTGGGGCGTTTTTCTCACGTTGGAGGACGCCTAGAATGTTGTATCTTGATACATTTTCTGTCTTAAAGGTTTAGGCCTGGGAGGAAACTCTTTCCTGGAGCCATGTTCCTAGGGATAAGAGAGCTGTGAGGAGATTAGAGAGGAGGGGTCTGGGACAAAAGCTGAACACGGCCCACTCATAGGGTCTTTTTTTTTTTTAAAGATTTATTTATTTAGTATGTATACAGTGTTCTGTCTGCATATGCCCCTCAGGCCAGAAGAGGGCACCAGATCTCATTACAGGTGGTTGTGAGCCACCATGTGGGTGCTGGGATTTGAACTCAGGACCTCTGGAAGAAGCAGTCAGTGCTCTTAACCTGTGAACCATCTCTCCATCTCCCCATTCTTACTAGTTTCTTATTTCATTAAGTTTGAGCCAACAGGAAGTACTCCAGGTAGAATAAAAAGCTCAAGCTGAGAGGTCTAAGTTTGGTAGAGAACAACCCCTCATTTTGGGGACCGTCTTTAGAGCCTTGCAGGCCACAGGACAGACTGTAGAAGAAAAGCCTTCAGATGAGGACAGACACCCTTGGCACACAGTGCAAAATGGTGTGTCCATCATTGTCATTTGTGTCCCTTGGTGAGACCATGAACAGGCTGGTTGAGTGGGGGCTCCAGGAGAGAAGATTTATTCTAATCCTCTGTGGCTCTCATGAGCCTCCACTATGACCCCAGTTGGTTTCCTGAATTCTGGGTGCTACTCAATCAATGCCCAGGGGTTCTGCTCTAGGCTCCCAGCTCTAACCCTTGCAACAGAGTTTTTTTAACAGACAGTGTTAGGCCAGGAGGGGAGGATCGCCTACGGTGACTTCCTTTGTGCTCTGACTTGCCAAGGCCGAGGCCATTTTTTCTCCCTCCTCTCTAAGCTAAGTGTTGGCAGAAAAGTAACACAGCCACCCACCCCGCCCCCCGTCCCATGCCCTCACTCTTGGAGCTGGGCCACAGTGGGAACCTGGGATATTTGGAGAACAGTCCATACGGATGCCCGGTGCTGTCATGGACCAGAACGGAAGTTTGGTGTGATTGACTCTCCCAGGAAGTTTTGTATCTGAACCTCCACTGCAGGGGACCCTTAAAACAGATCTCCACCAGCACATATAGCTTTCGGTAATGTTTGTTCGTCTGTCTGTCTGTGGTTTGTTTCTGAGACAGATTTACTCTGTAGCACAGGCTAACCTGGAATTCACTATGTAGCCCAGAGTGGCCTATGTAGCATGAGGGCCTGGTTTGCAGGGTTTCTGTCCTGTGCAGTTTTTGTAGACGTTTAGTCCCAAAGAAAATCACAGAGAGTTTACATTAATGATAAACTGGTTGGTCCGTTAGTTCAGGCTTCTTATTAGTTTTTATAATTTATATTAACCCATTATCCTTATCTATGTTAGTCATATGGCTCAGTACCTTTTTATTAGGGCAGGTCACATCCTGCTTTTTTGGCGGTCTAGGTAGGAGTTCTGCCTTCCAATTACTGATATTAAAGACATGAACTACCATACCCAGCTTGCTTTAGATCATTTTATTCATTTTATGTTTTAGTCCAAGTCTCACTATGTAGTCCTGGTTGTCCTAGATTCCCTCCGTAGACCAGGCTGGCTTCTGAACTCCCAGAGATCCGTTTGCCTCTGCTTCCCAAGTGCTGGGATTGAAGGTATTTGTCACCATGTCTAGCTATTATATTTATTATTACTGTGTATGTGATGTATATAAACAGTGTATCATGTAGCCACATCAGGCACGTGGGGGCCAGAGTCAGTTCTCTCCTTACGTCCTGTCCATGGGTTCTGGGGATAGAGCTCAGATTATCAGCTTTGGGTAGCTAGCATGTGCTTTTACTCACTGAGCCATTTAACTAACCCTGTCATTTTGTTCGTAAACCAACAAAACTGCTGGACATTGGTAAGCAATGAGCAGTCTTGTGAGAGATAAAGGACATGGCTAGTTGGTAAGAGGAGTGGTAGTTGGACCCTGAATAATGCCAGCTAGCTGCCTGGCACCTTTGTACCCATGGAGGTGTGCTCTAAAGGGGATGGGGAAGGGTGTGCAGGACAGGTTGCACCCACCCATGGTCAACCTTCCAAGACAGTTCCTTACAGTAGCATTTATATCACAGAGTAGCAGGGGCATAGCTGAGACCACTTGAGAGATTCCAGGCTGGTGCAGCAGAATGAATTTCTGGATATTTGAAGACACTTCCCCCCCCCAAAAAAAATCACTTTTCCAGAAGGGAAGATTCTGGAAGTCTACAAAAACATCTGTGGTTTGGAAACTATTCTGAACTTTGTTTGGCCAATAGTTTGGGACATTGGTATTCATAGGTACTTATAGGTAGATGGACTTGGTCTCAGAAGAAATCAACACCTTTTCAAAAGTCTGGAGATGTCCAGATACAGAGAATGAGGCATGGGCGGGCAGGTGAGCAAGGTCTTCATAAAGTTCCACACCTCAGCTTGTACCACAGCAACTTTTCTATGATCGTTTCCAGCCTCAAGAGTCTTTTGATCAGTTGTGACTTAGGCATAGACAACCATGTCATCTGTCAACAAGCACAGTTTTATTTCTTCCTTCCCAATCATCGTGTCTCTTACTTCCTTTTCTTGCCATATTGCAAAGGTAAAACTTTCAGTCCCATATTGAAAAGCAGTGAGGAGACACCTTTGCTTTGGTCATGACTTTTGGAATCGTCTGGTTTCTCACCATTGAAGTCAGTGGTAATTGTAGGAGTCCTTATAGACTGTCTTCATCAACTTGAGGGAGTCCCTCTCCTTTCTAATTTGCAGGAGGTCTTATTGTGAATGAGGAATAGGGCTTATTTTGCTTTGTTTTTAACCTTTACCTTCATCCATTGATACAATCTGGTGACTTTCTTCTTCAGTCTGTTGATAAGAAGTTTATAGTACTTAGCTTTTTGAGCTTGCCTTGCATTTTTGAAATAAATCCTATGTGGCCATGGTGCATGATTTTTTAATATACTGTTGATATTAATGGGCTAATATTTTTGTTGAGGTGTATGCAGATTGGGAAGAAAAGAATTTACATTATTTACAGGCTGGGGAGTTATACCACAGTTCTTAGGAGAAGATCCAAAGTGTCGCAGACTCCATCTGCGAGGAATGGACACCCTGAGTGGCCAGACCAGGGAGAAAAGGCCTCTGTGGTCAGACGATATCTGAAATTGGGTGTTCCAATCTGGCCGTCCCACAGGGAGAGACGACGCCAGTCTGGACCTGATCCAGGAGGAGCTGCCTCACCCTCGGCTCCCTGCCTGTGGACAGCTGGCCTCAGCCTGGCTCACCATTCCTGATCTTTCCTCCCCCCACCTCTGTCCTGGTCGGCTCACCAGCTCCAGGCCCCCAGGAAGGCCTGATTTACCCACCACTTCCGCCCTAACTTCCTCTTTGAAGGCGGTTTGGATGGGACTTTGCACTTTCTAAATGGGCTCCAGCCCTGGCTCCAGGGCTTGGCTTTAGTCTTGGCTTGGGCTCTGATTTATCACTCGCTAAAATTATCTTATTTGCTCCCCTATTTACCGTCTGCCTCCTCCCTCTGGAATGCAACCTCCGTGAGGCCAGGGACTTTACCTCCCCTGTGCTCTGCCCTAGACCAAGATTAGATAGAGCCAGGCATGGACCACAAACTCAGAAAGTTTGTTGAGCAAATGAATGGATTTGTGGACTGGAAAGTTGTGGCTCCTCTCTTAGGCTTAGTTACCTGTTGTGGGGTAAGGGTTTGAATGCCTGCTCTCTCAGTTCTTTGAAGCACCACCATTATCAAATGCCTTGGAAGAGGTTGCTCTGAGGACCTAAGCTATAACTTAGAGACAGACTGGGACAGAGTTGGGTGGAAGGAGCTATCGTCTTACCATGTTCACACTTCATTGTATCCCAAGGAGCCACGTGGAGATCTACCAGCCTACCTGGTGTCATAGAGTCCTGCTGACGTTTTGTATCTTCCAGGGACATCCATACATTGTGGTTGTCCTTTCATCCTGTCACCAATGCCACTAGAAACAGCATGGCTTTCCCCATCTGTGTTAGACGCATGGGAAGGGTAGTGGACAGTACTGGATGGCAGTGACTCCATCTGACCTCCCACTGGTAGGGACTCCGCAAGGCTGCAAGATGAAGTCTAGTCCCCTCGTGCCTGGCAACAGCCCTAACCCCATCCAGCCTCTCCCTGCCCCGTTCCCTAAATGGTTTCTGCGATCCATATGGGTTCCCAGTGTCTGCCTTTGCCCTGGCTGCCCCTGTCCCTGGGATGTCCTCCACTCTGTCTTCCTGTGTTCCTAACTTACTCATTTATTGAGACTGAGCTTTAAAAGTCATCTCTCTTCCACTTGGAAGCAACTGCTCGCTCACCTCCACGCCCCTAGCACCATCACCGCCCTCCTGAGGACAGGGTCTGTATCATCTTGTCACAGCCGTGTGTGCTCGGGTCCACTTTCCCCAGACCATCAGTGTCGAACTGTGAATTGCTGAGCTCTACTCATGGCCAGCTCAGCTTCTGAGATATAAACAAATGGATAGGGGAACAAATGGACAGACGGACCGACAGACGGATGGACAGATAGAGGGAGAGATGGATAGATGGATGGATGGATGGATTGGTGGATGAAGCATAGAAAAACCCATGAGATCCCTAGAAGGTTTGTATCCAAGGCCCCACTTACTCACTCACTCATTCATTCATTCATTCATTTCATCCACTATGCCCTTTGTTGGTATGTTTCTTTTGAGACAGAATCTCACTATGTAGCCCTGGCTGGCCTAAAACTCACTAAGTAGGCTAGACTGACCTCAAACTCATAGACATCTGACTGTTTCACCTCCCAAGTGTGGGATTAAAGGCATGTGCCACCAAGCCTGGCAACAAACTCTATTTAAATACCTACCTCATGCCCAGTGCTGGACTAGCCATGGTGACCTAGAGAGACACAGCCGCTGCTTGTGTTGACATCTCCATCCCTTGGAGAACACACACACAAACAAGGCAAGTATTTGCAACTTATGAAAAATGATGTCAAGTAAAATAGAGAAAAAAAAACCTTTCTCTTGAAATAGAAGACAGAAAGGGAACTACCATGGGAAGAGAGGGGGGCTGTGGGGCTCCAGAGAGACGGGGGAGCTGGGCAAAATCCCAAAGGCAGGATCAAAGCCAGTGGCCAAATAGGACTGGAACAGAGTGGCCAGGGTAAGATCAGTGGACAAAAGAGGGTTAAGCAGGCAGGGGCTGGAGCATCAGGACCTGTGAGGCCACCACAGGAGGCTTAAGTTGTATTCGAGGTTATTAGAGAATTTTAACAGAAACGGGAGCCGAGTCTTGTTTTGGAATATCAGTGGCTGCCTTGTGGGACTGACTCGGAGGATAAGTGGCAGACATGGTAGCAGGAAATGACTATGGCGTGGGCATGAGAAGCTGGGAAAAGGTGGGTTTCCATGCGTGGTGGAAAAGGGATTAGTAGGGCTTTGCACATGGTGACAGAAAAGGAGAATTCAGGACACATGTTGGTGATCCATCTAAGAAACTGGGAGTGGTGGCATTTTCTGGCATGAGAAAGAGTGTGTGGAACCATGGAGGGTGGGCTCGCCCAGAGGGCAGCAGCTATGCCTGCGTAGAGTTCTGTTCCTATAACACATTCAATCATCGTAGCCATGTGAAGGCTGAGCCCGTGTGACTTGAGAGATTGGGCACAGAAAGGGCTGTACCACAGACGTTGTTAAGGGACAACCGGTGAGGAAGAGAAACCACCAGAGTGATCCCGTGGAGGCCGAAAGAATAGAATATTCCAGAGAGGGTCAGTGGCCGACTGGGCTGACTGCTTCTGAGAGGTCAAGGGAGATGAGGAGAGAAACCTGTGCCCTGGACTTGGCAGCCGGGAGGGTGTTACTGATTTGACAAAAGCAGTTCCGGTTGAGCGGGGCCACGGCGACGGCAGCCAGGTTGGAATGGGTTGAAGAGGGAGCAAAAGGTAGGACAGTAGAGACAGCTGGCGGAGACAGGAGCACAGGGGGAGGCGTGAGGTGTGGTGGCTTGTTGTGTGATGTTTTGCTCTTTTGTCTTTTTGAGGGGCCCACCACCCCCTCCCAAATAAACCACACAAAGAGGCATATTCTTAGTTACGAATGCCTGGCCTTAGCTTGGCTTGTTTCTTGCCAATTTTTCTCAACTTTAATTATCCCGACTACCTTTTGCCTCTGGGATTTTCCCTTTTCTTACTTCTGTATATCTTACTTTTACTCCTGCTCCGCGTGTGACTGTGTAGCTGGGTGGCTAGCCCCTGATGCCCTCCTCTCCTTGTTCCCTCTTTTCTCCTTAGATTTATTCTCTCTGCCTGCCAGCCCCGCCTATCCTTGCTCCTACCTTGCTATTGACTGTTCAGCTCTTTATCAGACCAACAGGTGTTTTAGACAGGCAAAGAATCACACAATATTCCCCAACAGGAACTGTCATTGGTTTTAATATAGAAGACGGACACCCATGAGCGGTAGACAGAAAAAAGCCACAAAAAGAGGCTGTGAGGGAGCGCAGGGCCCAGGTGTTGAGTATAAGTGGAAGGCCCAGCCTGTGGTGGTGATTTCACTGTGTCCCTGGCTGTCCTGGACCGCGGTCTGTAGACCAGGCTGGCCTCGAACTCAGCGAGCTGCTGCCTCCACCTCTTGGGTGCTAGGACTAAAGGTGTGCACCACCATGCCTGGCCAGATTACTGCTATTCTAATAGGCCAGGAGGGGGAAGAAGAGGCAGGGTCATCCGAAGGGAATACTAAGGGGAGGGCGTGGACATTTGAAGAAGTGTGAGATGATCTGAGGCATTGGTTTTCAGAAAGCAGGAGAACAGCCGTGGGGACACCGCTGGGGTCGGGAGGTGGGCTAGTAAAACATGCTGCTGCACAAACCTGAGAAGGAATCTGAGTTCACTCCTCAGTTCCCACTCAAAACAAACAAAAAACAAACCGACAAAACTGGGTGTAGCAGGATATACTTGTAATCCCAGCCCTGAAGAAGTAGAAATATTTGCAATCAGCTAACAGATAGTCTGATCATTGAGCCCAGGCCAAGGATAGACCCTGTCTCAAACAAACAAAACAAAGCTGAGCCAGAGGGGGTAGCACGTGGCTTTTTTTTTTTTTTTTTTTTTTTTTTTTTTTTTTTTTTTTTTTTTTTTTTTTTTTTTTTTTTTTTTTTGGTGGGGGTGGTTTTTGAGACAGGGTTTCTCTATATAGCTTGGCTGTCCTGGAACTCACTCTGTAGACCAGGCTGGCCTCAAACTCAGAGATCCGCTTGCCTTTGCCTTCTGAGTTCTGGGATTAAAAGAATTGGATCACCACTCACGGCACAGCACAGGATTTTTAAACAAAATTTGTATCTTTATTTACTTTTATTGTATGAATGTTTTACCGGTGTGAATGTTTGTTCACCACGTGTGTGGCTGGTCCCTGTGGAGGTCAGAAGAGGGCACCAGATTCCCTGGAACAGGAGTTATAGGCAGTCATGAGCCACTGTGTTGGGACTGGGAATGCAGATAATTTCCCCTCACACAGCCAATCCTCCAAGCGTGAGGTGGCTTCAGCGTTGGTGAAAGGATGGCAGAGCTGGGAAGTTGTGTGTGTTGCCAGGGAGAGAAGGGGATGCTTCTCAGAGCAGAGACTGGAAGTGGGCCAGTGGGGTGGGCCACATCATTTTCAGGGCAGGCTGCTTGAAACACTGGACCGTCCCTGGGCTTCTGTGACTCAGGTGAGGTCAGTTTCCTCGAGAGCTGGTCCCGAGCCAGGCTGTAATGCTGGGTTATTGTGGTCCCAAGCCAGGCTGTGATGCTGGGTTATTGTGGTCCTCCAGGCAGGCTGTGATGCTGGCTTATTGTGGTCCTCCAGCCAGGCTGTGATGCTGGCCTATTGTGGTCCCCCTGGGCTCCAGTGGAGGAGAGCAAGCAGCACCAGAATTGGGGTATTGTGGCCAAGATGACCTCAGACTGGGTGGGTCCCTTTGAGACCATCTGGCAGGCCAGCATTATCGTATGACAAGATGCAAGCATGTATGTAAGGTCAGGGGAAGGCTTGGGACAGGCTGAGTGTCTCCGTGAAGGGCTTCAGCTCAGACCTGAGTGTATGGGTGTGCACTTGCCCACACCAGGGTCACTGACCAGCTGAGAAACAGGAACCAGCAGAGTCATCCCCCAGAAACATGACTCCCTGGAGCCTGGCAAAAAGCAGCTGGGTAACTGGACAAGGGGTGTGGCCATCTGTGCCCAATGGCTCTGGCCTTTTCCTGTCATCTGCTCCATCTGTTGACCAGGCCTGAGAAGTGTGCACAATACCAGAGCCGCTGTGCCTGGGTCTTCTGTGAGAGAACCGAACTTGATGTCGCTCTGGGGGTCTGCCAGAGTCCCTGTCAGGGTAGAGGCTCTAGGATCCATCCGTCTGTGTGAACGCTCTCTCTCTCTCTCTCTCTCTCTCTCTGTGTGTGTGTGTGTGTGCATATACATGTGCTTGCAGAGGCCAGAGGAGGGCATTGTCTGTCCTGTTTTATCACTATCCGCTCTACTTCTTTGAAACAGGTCTTTTTCTAAACCTAGCGCTCAGCTAGTGACCAACAGACCCAGCAATCCTCCAGTCTCTGCTCCTGCACCAGCACTGGGGTTACAAGTGTTCATGTGGCTACGCAGCTTTTTCCTTGAATGACTCCAAGCTTAGGTCCTTATATGCACTTACCCATTGAGCCATCTCTCCAGCCCCATACTGGCCTCTCAGTGGTTGTGAGTGGCTGGGCCAGTGTTCTTTCTGTTTGTTGAAGGAATCACTCCCCTAAATCCATTTCCAATAACTAACCCAGCACAGCCCTTCTCTGGGGAACAGGCTGGACAAATGGAACCAGGAGCCAGAAAAGGCCAAGGGACTAGCTCAAGAGATGGTTCACATACTGCCCATAAAACCCAAGGCTTGTGGTAAATTTTCTTTCCCATATCCAGTTCATAAGAGACCACCAACCAAAAACTGTCACTGGGGGCTCGAACCCTGCCCTACTGGAACTGTTCATCTCCTTACTCCATCGCCTTTCCTGATCTTCCCCGTTAGCATTCCCAGGTCTCCTGACACCACCCACCTCCCATACCTTACATCTGCTTGTTCCATTGCATCTGGCCAGAGGTTTGGATTCCACAGAACCATGGGAGGAAGCTGTTGAGACCCTCTGCAGACCGGGTCCCTTCTGGGTTCCCTCTCCCAGCCCTCTGCCAAGCACCTTATAAGTCGGAAAAGAAATCTTATGTCCCCACAGTCTTCCTTTCCCTTCTCTCCAGGCAGAGATGGCAAACACAGACAGGGCCCACGTTCTTCTGAGATTGTCCCTGGCAGACATCATCAATACATTCCAGCTATCCTTTTGCACTGAGTCTTGCTGAAACCTCAAAGATTTCCACGCACATTCTTTGCTACCAGTATCAGCCGATCCACATGGCAGCCACCGCCCTGCTGCAATTTATTTTCTAGATGTGCTTTAGGGTCCTCCTCCCAGACTCTCATCCTGGTCCACCTGGAGATGATCTGGTCACAGCCAGTACAGGTTCTCTCTTTGTGTCCCTTTAGGCTGAAGCTACACGGTTCCTGGGAGTTTGAACCCAGGAGGCCGTGTCTGAACTGTCAGGACACTGGGGCATTGGCCCCAAGCTCCCAAGCTCCCAAGACTGAAGAGGATCTGGTTTGTTTTCTGTTGATCCTGAAAGTGGCGCAACTTTTTGGAGAGAAGAGTGCACTGTGGGGCCTGGGGTGGGGGATGCTTCCTGCCCAGCACCTGTGCAGCAGCAAGCCCAGGTCTTGCAGGCACATCTCCCAGCCCCAAGAAGACCTGTGCACCCACCTCCCTGGCCCAACCCCTGGGCAGGCAGGAAGTGAGGCAGACACAGTAGACCCGGGGAACTGGTGATCCCCAGAACCCCAGGATTACGGGCTGCATCTGCCCCTCTGCCTACCACCCTTCTGGCCCCTGAGCCCAGGATGCAAGGATGGCCAGCTCATCACTGCCCACTCTGGTACCCCTGGGTCCCCACTGCCTGCGCCCCTTCACCCCAGAGTCCCTGGCAGCCATAGAGCAGCGGGCAGCGGAGGAGGAGGCCCGGCTGCAGCGGAATAAGCAAATGGAGGTTGAGGAGCCTGAGCGGAAGCCACGCGGTGACCTGGAAGCCGGCAAGAACCTACCCCTCATCTATGGGGATCCCCCACCTGAAGTCATTGGCATCCCCCTGGAGGACCTGGACCCCTACTACAGTGACAAGAAGGTCTGGGTGTGGGAGGGCTCCCTCTCTCTGTGTCTCCTGTCCATCTGTCTGTCTGTCCTTTGGACTCAGTTTCTCTCTCTCCCCCAGACCTTCATTGTGCTCAACAAAGGCAAGGCCATCTTCCGTTTCTCCGCCACGCCTGCCCTCTACATGCTGAGCCCCTTCAGCATCGTCAGGCGTGTGGCCATCAAGGTGCTCATTCACGCATATCCTGCCCAAGTGGGAAAGGCGGGGAGGTTAGGGGTGGGCAGGAGACCTTCCTGTGCCCTCCTCTCCCCAGCTGCCTCCTCCCTCTCTTTCCTTGACCCACCCCCACGCTGTTTAGCATGTTTATCATGATTACCATCCTGTCCAACTGTGTGTTCATGACCATGAGCAACCCGCCATCTTGGTCCAAGGACGTGGAGTAAGTCGCCCTCCCCAGATTCCCTATTCCAGGTCTGTATCCCGAGGGCTCAGAGCGACACTGCTCTTGTCTTTCAGGGGAGACACACTGTCCCTATGACCATTAACACCTTAAGTCAGGGTGGGGGAGGGCATGCTGTCACCTTGGCCAACGTCTTCAGCCTGGAGTAGCCATATGCCATCTTGGTGCCCCTACTCTAAGGTCCACAGCTGCCATGCACGCACGCACACACACACACACACACACACACACACATATCCAGGTGACATCCTTGGCCCTGACTGGCTCTCTTCTTGCCAGGTACACCTTTACAGGGATCTACACTTTTGAGTCTCTTATTAAGATGTTGGCCCGAGGCTTCTGCATTGACGACTTCACATTCCTCCGGGACCCCTGGAACTGGCTGGACTTCAGTGTCATCACGATGGCGTAAGCAGGGCCCTAGGGCTGGGGTGGGAGCGGCAAGAAGGGTGAGCCCCAAAGAGGGCTTTGACAGGAGGGTGGTGGCACTGGCCATGACTTGTACAGATTGAGCCACACCATTAGGACATTCCCAGGGCCTTGCCCAGAGGTCAGCGTCCCCTCCTCATACCTGAGGAGGCAGCCTAACTCAGCCACACAGCCAGTGGGTGAGCGGGGCTGCCCTTGCCTCTCCGCTCTCCAGCAGCAAGCTCAGCACTGTTCTTCTCAACTCTTGGGCTATAAGAGGAACTTTGGGGGTTATTTGACCTGCCCTCCCCATTCCTTGTGATAATCCCCATTACAAAAATTCTTTGGGACTCCTCATTCTGGGCCCAGAGACACTTGATTTCTGCCCCACTTCTGACAGCTCCACACACACACCTTAACTTCCCACTCAGGTATGTGACAGAGTTTGTGGACTTGGGCAACATCTCAGCCCTGAGGACCTTCCGTGTGCTGCGGGCCCTGAAAACCATCACGGTTATCCCAGGTATTGGGAGGTGTGGGGACCCTCTGCCTGGGCCAACATGCCCCCTCCACAGTACTCAGGCCTAGAAGTGAACACTCAGGTTCTAAGAGTCTAACCTAGGCTAATGACAATGCTCGAAGAACACACTTGGGAGCGCTAGTGTGGTGACATTTACTAGAATTTCTCTACGCTTTTGTGTAGTTCTGAGAGTCAGGCAGCAGCCCATTGCATCTTCGAGATCATTCGTTTTCAGGCAAAGTTCAGCATAGAGGAGGTGCTCAGGAAAGGGTCACCGTAGGGAGGCTTCAGGGAAGGCACTATGAGGAGCAAAATCCGCCTCAGAGATGGAGTTGGCTGAGGCTCAGGGTGGAGGCCGTGACCATCCCATCCTTCTCCCTGCTGACGCTTTCACCCTTGCTGTGACCAGGGCTGAAGACCATTGTAGGAGCCCTGATCCAGTCTGTGAAAAAGCTGTCCGACGTCATGATCCTCACTGTCTTCTGCCTGAGCGTCTTTGCACTGGTGGGACTGCAGCTCTTCATGGGAAACCTGCGTCAGAAGTGCGTGCGCTGGCCCCCGCCCATGAATGACACCAACACCACGTGGTATAGTAATGATACGTGGTACAGCAATGACACGTGGTATAGTAATGATACGTGGTATGACAACGACACTTGGAGCAACCAGGAGAGCTGGGCCAGCAACTATACCTTTGACTGGGACGCTTACATCAATGATGAAGGTGAGAAGGGAGACTACCGGCCCCTAAGGCAGCCCTTGTCTCGGCTGCTTCTTGCAGAAGACATAAGCTTCCAATAGTCAGTCATGACCCTTAGAACCTTCTCTTATCACCGGGCATGGTGGTGCACACCTTTAATGCTAGCACTTGGGAGGCAGAGGCAGGTAGATCTCTGTGAGTTCGAGGTCAGCCTGGTGTACAGAGTGAATTCCAGGACAACCAGGCCTGTTACACAGAGAAACCCTATCTCACAAAAAAAAAAAAAAAAGATCCTCTCCTATCAAATGAAGTATGACAAAACTTCCTCAAGGGTTAAGCGATGATGACACACTGTCTAAAACCCCGCACCTGCTGAGGTTGAGGAGATAGCTCAGTCTATAAATGCTTGCCGTGCAAGATTGAGGACTCGAGGTCAATCCCCGGAACCCATGTAAGCAACCAGGCACAGTGGCACATGCCTGTGATTCCAGCACTGGAGAGGCAGAAACCACAGATCTCAGGGGCTTGCTGTACAGTGAGCTAATCCTGCCTCATTGGCAAACCCCAGGTCCCAGTAAGAGACTCCCTGAAAAAAAAGTGTACAGTTGGTGCTGAGAAACAAGACCGAGTTTTCCCTGAGACACATACACGTACACACACAGAGTTCTCTCTGGATATAGACACAGTCCATCATCCTTCTGTAGCCTGGGCACTCTGTTCTCCTTCCCATCTTCCCCATACTCTGTGCTCCCCTCCTGGTAGGGCTGCCAACGAGCATGTCCTGTTCACATGCTTGTTCTTTATGGGCACATACAGCAATCATACACATTCTCGTCTCTGGTACTCACAGAATGGTGTTCGTCCTTCACTGTGGCCCCTAGATTCTAACTCATCCGTACAGTTAAATAAGTGTGTGGTAGCCTAATACACACACAGACACATGACCTTTGCCCCTTATTCGGGTCCTGGTGAATTTTGACCTCATAACCACAGTAGGTGCCAAGCTTAGAGCTGAACCCCTGCAGTTTACCTGCTGGAGAGCTTGGAATCTGGGACTGTTTGTTAAAGATGGGAGGGGTCACACATGGAGTAGCTGTGTGGCCTCCTTGGGCACACAGGTCTGTCCACAGGTGCATGTTGTGTGTGTGTGTGTTTACTGTGCATTTGTGTGGTAACATGTTTTCTTCGTGGCCTCTGGTTCCCAAAGGAAACTTCTACTTCCTGGAGGGCTCCAATGATGCCCTGCTCTGTGGGAATAGCAGTGATGCTGGGTGAGTTGTGGGGTATCCTGGGAAGTGGGGGTTCATCAGGAACATGCATCTGGAGTGGATAGGAGTGTGGGGGAACCAGTAGGCAAGGATAGAAGGCTTTGGTGTTTGGAGGACATGAGAATGGGGGATCCTCCACCCAGAGTCCTCCATCTGTTCTCAGCTTTCTTCCCTCCCTAATCTGGTCCCCCCTTTTACTACCAGGCACTGCCCCGAAGGTTATGAATGCATAAAGGCTGGACGGAACCCTAACTATGGCTACACCAGCTATGACACCTTCAGCTGGGCCTTCCTAGCGCTCTTCCGCCTCATGACGCAGGACTACTGGGAGAACCTTTTCCAGCTGGTACAGCTGCCCTCGCTCTGCCCTGCCACCCACAGACATACCCTCTACACCACTGCTCCTCAGAGCCCACCCCCAATGGCCAGGCCCCCACTGCACCATCTCCTCCAGGGGACTCCTGCAGTCCCGCTGTGGGTTCTTATGAATACCTGGCCAGAGCCGAGCCACAGTCCTTTCCTATTTTTGCTTTATGAACTGAGATCTGGGCCTGCTATTGACTTGGACCCAAGAATCTACAAGCCTCAGAAAAACCAGTAGGACAGCTGGGGAACTTAACTCTGCCCCCACACAATGGTAGTTAGCCCTCCATATCTGTGGGCTTCACTTATGTAGATGCAACCAACTACAGATTGAAGATAACTTTAAAAAGAATGGAATGGGCAGTGATGGTGCACACCTTTAATTCCAGCACTCAGAAGGCAGAGGCAGGCAGATCGCTGAGTTAGAGAGGTCAGCCTGGTCTACAAAGCGAGTTTCAGGACAGCCAGAGCAACACAGAGAAACCCTGCCTTGAAATACTAAACAAAAGGCTGGGGATATAGCTCAATGGTAGAGTACCTGCCGAGTGTGTACAACGTCTTGGGTTCAATTCCCAGCGATGTGCAAGAGAGAGAGATAGAAGTATTTCAGCAGTGGTAACAGTGGTAGCACACACCTTTAATCCTAGCACTCTGGAGGCAGAGGCAGGCAGTGAGTCTCTGAATTTGAGGCCAGCCTGGTCTACAGAGTGAGTGAGTTTCAGGACAACCAGAGCCACACAAATCCTGTCTCAGAAAACCAACCAATCAATCAATAAACAAACAAAGAAAGAAACAAACTAAACTAAAAGAGAGAGAGGAGAGAAGAAAGTATTTTAGATGGAAAAATTGTGCCTATACTGGAGACTCCTGTTTGGAGCACACATACAAATATCCTATGGAAAAAGATTTTTATTCCATAATTTAGAAAGCCCAGCAACTGTATGTGCAGTACTTACATTGTATTAGATACCATGGATCATCTAAAGAGGATTAGAGGAGGGGGCTGTGCCTAGGTTGGATGCAAACACTAAACCCTTTCCTATAAGGGGGATGATCTGCAGATCTTGGTATCCAGGATACCAAGGGATGCCTGCATTTGATGTCTATGGCTGGTATAGCAGGTGGGTTGAGAAGGAACAATGGTGTCTTCTGATCTTTGGCAGTGTTTCTAACAAGATTAATAATAACAGCAATCATAGATCTACTATTTGTTGAACAATTCCTTGGTACCAGGCTCTGGGGCAAAGCAAGGTTTCAAGCCCTGTTTGCTATTTGTCCATCCTGGTTTTCTGACCTCAGAGTGCCTATCTGGACTCCCCACAGCTCTGATCTGGAACACCAGAATGCCTAGGTCACTCACACGTATTTTGAGGTTCCCCAGAATATGGTTGAGTTTCTAAGGATGGCTACACCTTGTCTCCAGGCTCTGTGAGGGACCCCTCCTCTGCCTACCTACCTAAGCAACAACCATGTAGAAGGAACCATGGAGGCCATGAAACCCCTCCCTCCTTTTTCCCACATCCCCAGACCCTTCGAGCAGCTGGCAAGACCTACATGATCTTCTTCGTGGTTATCATCTTCCTGGGTTCCTTCTACCTCATCAATCTGATCCTGGCGGTGGTGGCCATGGCCTATGCGGAGCAGAATGAAGCTACCTTGGCTGAGGACCAGGAGAAAGAGGAGGAGTTTCAACAGATGCTTGAGAAATTCAAAAAACATCAGGAGGAGTTAGAAAAGGTGTGGATTCAGGCAGGGAGTTTGGGGTGAGGACCAAGGGTCTCCCTGGCCCTGGCCTGAACTGCTTAACTCCTGGCTCCTTCCAGGCAGGCTGGAGGGATAAGGGAGGAGCAGGGCAAGAGGGAAGGGTTATGTAGCAAAAGGAACAGAAAGCTCCAGGTTGGGAGCTTTAGTGGAAGGGATACCTCAGTTTCCCCATCACATAGCAAGGAGTTTGGGACAGTGAACTGTGAACTTTCCTTCAGATTAAAGGTCTATGGCTTTGTGCTTTCTGGGTTTTTGCTGAGTCAGAGGCAGGACCCCAGGTTGTACATGGGACAGCTTCCCGCGTTCTCATACATGTATGATGTCTAGGGCCCAGCAGAGAATCGGGGATGAGATTCTCTTCTGGGCCAAGGTCTTCAGTCCTTTTGTCCTTACCCTGTCCCTCCACCACCACTGAAGGCTGGCCCTTCTCTCCATGCACTAGATATGACATCAAGTAACAAAAAGGCCTGTCATCCAAGAGGCTCAGTAAGAGTTTCTAAGAGTCAACGTGTCCATCCCCCTGCCTCAGAGTGAGACTTCTCATTCATTATCCTTGCTGACTTACAGGCTAAGGCTGCCCAGGCTCTGGAAGGTGGGGAGGCAGACGGGGACCCAGTCCACAACAAAGACTGCAATGGCAGCCTGGACACATCCGGGGAGAAGGGGCCCCCAAGACCGAGCTGCAGCGCAGACAGTGCCATCTCAGATGCTATGGAGGGTAAGTGCCTTGTACCCCCATCCCCTCCCACTCTGCCTACGCTGCCCACCAAGCCTCTCAAGTCTCCTGAGATGCAGGGTGGGGCGTGCTTGGACCCAGCTTCAGGAGGGCAGTAACTTAATATTGATACCAGAGAAATAAGCTGGGATAAATATAGTCCTGTCAACCTGGTTCATTTCTGGCTGCAAGGCCAAACTGTTGTGGGAACTAGGGGCTTCCGGGAGGGTTTGGGGGCTGCCAAGGCAACGAGGAAGGACAGGCTAATAATATTAACCAGGAAGGCCTGGTGTTCCAGAACCTGGGTAAAGGTTAAAAGTCAATGTTTAAATTCCCCCAAGTAGAATCACAGACTCCCCACAAGTCCTGTGGTACCCCCCAAGTCTCAGGAGGAGAATAAAGAAGTAGTAACAAGGGCGGGGCAGTGGTGGCGCACGCCTTTAATCCCAGCACTTGGAAAGCAGAGGCAGGTGGATCTCAGTGAGTTCGAGGCCAGCCTCATCTACAAAGTGAGTTCCAGGACAGCCAGGGCTATTACATAGAAAAACCCTGTCTCAAAAAAAGGTATCTCTGACCCAGAGATGGAGGGTACCCAGTCACTTTCTAAGGCTTGCCTTGTGCTAAAGGCAGAGTCTGGGGTTCTTCAGGGCTCTGTGAACCTTTAGAGAGCTCCATCGCACACTTACCTCTGCATTCAGGTGACCGTGTTCTTCCAGAGAAAATGGTCCAGGAATGCTGGGCAGAGCCCCAAGAGGCTCCCTGTTTTCTCAGGCTTTGGATCTCAGGTGCTGGGACACCTACAGGAGCCCAGGCAGACTAGACTGAGATAGAAAGCCTAAGAAAGAGGTTCACTTTCTCATTCCTGGGTGGGACCCCAGCCAGGTTCTCCAAGGGACTGCCACCTACCCTAGTCTCTTTCACCTGCAAAATGGGTGGCACCAATAGTATTTGCCTCTTAAGTTTACAAAAGTGAGTACTGGGAAAACCTGCCTAGGAGAGGCTACTCCCATAGGCCGCAGAGGCCAGGTAAAGGAACAGCCCCATTCCATAGACCCCACAGATTGGGGGTAGCAAGAATAGGGGTTTTCTAGAAAGTCACTCAAGAGGAAAAGGTGTTTATGCCTGGGGACAGTCTGGGGTGACTAGTGTTACCAGCAGCAGAGAGGGAAAGGTTTCAGGAACTCTGGCGAGCAGCACTGAGGACTAACCCCCTAAGATGTACCCCCAATGCTTCCTAAAGTCTCTGGAACCCAGTAAGAGACCACAGTATGTCTTTTTCCTGTCAGAATCGCCAACCCAAGAGGATGGCAGGTAGCTCAGTTCCAGATCACTAAGGGGAGCGAGGGTGTAGCATGGATAATAAAAACCCAGAGACAGATATTAGGGTCCAACCAGAAGATCAGAAAAGCAAAGCAGCCAAGCCACTAGAGAGACTTTTTACCTCTTCCATATCTTCAGACCGAAGGGACGAGAGAGATCTTGTCTCCACTAATCCTTAAACTCCACACTCAACTGAGTTCCTGTCTCCCTGCCTTATATTCCTCTCTCCACCCAGCCATATTGCTGGAATTAAAGTCATGTGACCCCAAGTGCTGGGATCACCTTTGTGTGAGCTCCGTTTCTCCTTTAGACAGATTCAATCTTGTGTAGCCCAGGTGTGTTGAACTCACAGAGTTCTCTGACTCTGCCTCTGGAACTAAAGGTGTGTGCCAACACTCTGGCCTGTGTGGCTGACTAGTGTGGCTGCTTTGCACTCTGATCTTCAGGCAAGCTTTATTTATTAAAACACAGATAATATACCACTATAGGAGGGCATTGTGGGGGTGCAACAATGGGCTTGCTGAGGGCTCAAAGCAGAGCGCTGGGGGGGGTCAGGATCAGGCTCATGAAGGAGGTGTGCTTTGAGGGGGCTGAACTTTAAGAGGGCAGGGCTTGGAGGGAGGGGGCTTGTGGGTGGGATTTTGAGGGGCTGGTCCTGGGGCTAGAGAAGGCCTTACTGAGGGGGTGGGTAAAGGAGTCAGAGCACAGAGAAAGGTGGAACTTTGACGGATGGCGTCCTGTGAGGCAGTCTACGAGGGGCACACCTTGCGAGCGACTGGAGTGTTGTGATGTGGAGTTCTAAAGGGTGGGAGATAGGAGCAGGAGCAAAGAGCTAGACGGAGTAAGAGTCAAGCCAGGCAGAGACTCTTCATCAGACTCCCGCTCCAACCCCACCTCCAGAGCTGGAAGAAGCCCACCAGAAGTGCCCACCGTGGTGGTACAAGTGTGCGCACAAAGTGCTCATTTGGAACTGCTGTGCCCCGTGGGTGAAGTTCAAGCGTATCATCCACCTGATCGTCATGGACCCCTTCGTGGATCTGGGCATCACCATCTGCATCGTGCTCAACACCCTGTTCATGGCCATGGAGCACTACCCCATGACCGAGCACTTTGACAATGTGCTCTCCGTGGGCAACTTGGTAAGCAAGGGGCAGAAGGAGAGGGCCGTCATCTGGAGAACAGGATGGAAGAGTGGGCCTGGCTGGGCTGTGTGGAGCCGCAGGGGTGCTTGGGGACAGCCGGCACAAGTCGTGCAGAGGAGGTCTAGGGAATATGGTGATTGAACTTCAAGGCATTTGGGAACAAGGAGAGTGGGGTGAGCTGAGACCAGGACTCCTGGAGGTCTGGGATCCAGGCCACATCTAGGAATTGGGGTCGAGGGAGTAGGGGTGTGGAAATGGGTGGGGCTAGGTAACAAATTTCTCAACTTTCATAGACCATCACAGTCCTAAAAGAGACCAAGGGACCTGGGAATGAGGGCATATAGCCAAAGACACCCAAATGCCGGAGAGTCTACCTCACCCCAGAGACCTCCCGACCTCACCCCAGAGACCTCCCATTCTCCAGCCCCACCGGGTGCTCTCCCAAGCCCTTTGCTGCTCAGCTATTGTTGACATGCTCTGATCCCGCTGCTTATCCCTTCCATTAGGAGCATTAGCACCTCGTTGCCAGCCCCACTGGAGCCTGACAAAGGGAAAAGCCGAGCCTCCTCCTCCAGTCCGGCTCCACCGTGCCCCACCCTCCCCAATTCCCTTTGCAGTCCCACCCCACCCACCCACCCATGGCAAATGGGCAAGAGGCTCTGAGGCTCCCCTTACCTCCAGGGAGAGACAAGCTCAGAGAGTGTGCGATGTGAGGGAAGGCTGGGACAGTACCAGCACTGGGTAGGGGGCATAAGAACCATGGCATCAGAATCCCCAGTCTTCAAAGCAGATATGTCTATCTTGTGAAGATGCCCAAAGCAGCCATGGCCAGGCTGGGCAAGAGAGGCAACGGCACAGCTGCCAGGGTGTGGTGATGGGCAGGACCTGTCTGCCTGTCTACCCGCTGTCCACACTGTGTTGCTTGTTTGGGCACCTGCTATGGCCAGAAACAGCTCTTGGGAGGGACCCAGTGTGTACCTAGGCATGCTGTCGACCCAAAGCAGCTGACGCCTAGTAAGAGGGGGGCTATGCCCGGTGAAGTTTAAGGGACTGCGAGGCCCTTACGTGCCTGTTCTGGGGTTGAGGAGGCAGAGCTAACCTTCTTACTGATTCCATCCCTTTCAGTCCCTGCCTGCCAAGACCCAAGGCTTGCTAGGTGGTTGAGGGTGTGGCTCATTTGGTACAGTGCTTACCTAATGTGCAAGCCTTCCTAGGCTCCCTTCCCAGCACTGAATAAAGCCAGGCATGATGACACATGCTTGTAATCCTAGCACCTGGAAGGTGGAGGCAGGAGCAACAGAAGTCCATGGTCATCTTCTGCTACATAGTGAGTTCAAGGCCAGCCTGAGCTGCATGATACTTGTTTCAAAATCAAAAAGCAAAGTTTGCTTGCTCTTGGGGTTATATATACACTTAGGGAGGCTGGGAGTACAGAGGAGAAATCCTGTGCTGAGAACACAAGGAACTGGGTGCCACAAAGGGATCTGGGGTACACCTCTCTGAGCCTCAATTGCTCATCTGTCCAAAGAGTGTGATAATCCTCCCAGCTTTGTAGAGACCTGCGTGCCAACGAGGTCAGTGTGGACCAGATGGCACTTCATGAATGTTGAACGTTAGGATCAGGTTGAAGACCCGGGAAGTTAGTGGCTTGACCATGGTCACGGGTCAGAAATGGGTAGGAATGGGTCTGTATTGTACCCAGCTAGGCATATGACACAGCCTTTGTACCTGTCACCGTATGCACACACTCTAGACCGTGGGTACCACTCCCTACCTCTCTTCAGGGCCCTCAACCCTCACCCTTGGGGAGATCTCCCATAGCCCCTTTCTCTGTGAGGCCCTGTGACAGGGGTTCCATGTCCCATCCCCCCCAGGTCTTCACGGGCATTTTCACTGCAGAGATGGTGCTGAAGCTGATTGCCATGGACCCCTATGAGTATTTCCAACAGGGTTGGAACATCTTCGACAGCTTCATTGTCACCCTCAGCCTGGTGGAGCTGGGCCTGGCCAACGTGCAGGGGCTGTCGGTGCTCCGTTCCTTCCGTCTGGTACACAAGACCCAGGGGTGGAGGGGGGGTGGGAGGAGAGACCCTAAGAAGGTGCATGCTACCTGTCCCCTCAGAACTAGAAAAAAAGAGTCCTCCCTTCCTATTACACAGGGCTGGGGTGGGAAACCTGACATTAATGAGCTGACATTAGAGGGCAGCAATGGAGCTGACTTCAGCCCCATGTTGTAGGCCTGACGGAAGACAAAACCTCAGTGTCCATTAGTAACAAGCTTGGGACTTAAGAATTGCTATTTTTTTCTCTACCCCTTGAAGTTCAGTCCTGTTTTGTTTTGCTTAACTTTATCATGAGGGCTTTCAAGCAAACAGTAAAAAAATGTAGTCAGAGTATAATGACTCCTTAGGTGCCTGTAACCCACCCCAGCAGCCACTAGTGTAGTGTAATTTTATCTTTACAATTTTTCCAAGTTTACATATGTGTGTCCATTTGCCACATGTCTGCTGCGGGTACGTGTAGAGGCCAGAAGAGGATGTAAGGCCCCCTGGAGTTGGCGTTACAGGTGGTTAGGAACTACCGAATGTGGGCGCTGGGAACTGGACTTGGAGTCTCTGGAAGAGCAATTAAGTGCTCCTACCTGCTAAGCCCTCTCCCCACATGCTGCAATTCTTTCTTCATCTGTCCCATCTATTTTTATTGCAGGGGGAGGGGATGTTAAAGCAAATTCTGGTATCCAATCTCCCTTGTAAATACTTTAGTCTGTATCTTTAATGGATAAGGCCCTTTTTTCCCCTTTTTAACATGGATGCTGGGAGGCTATAGGACACAAACACCCCCTCATTAACAGAGGCAGAGCAAAGCCTTGCTCATCAGGAGGATGGGTTTAAGACTGTTGAACACTGAGCTTTCTTCTGAGGCTCCCTGGGGTTGGCTGGTGGTCCCCAAGCCTCATTCATTCTCGTATTCCCCCTGCCTGGCAGCTGCGTGTCTTCAAGCTGGCCAAATCATGGCCAACACTCAACATGCTCATCAAAATCATTGGCAACTCAGTGGGCGCGCTGGGCAACCTGACACTGGTGCTGGCTATCATCGTTTTTATCTTCGCCGTGGTGGGCATGCAGCTGTTTGGCAAGAGCTATAAGGAATGTGTGTGCAAGATAGCCTCGGACTGCAGCCTCCCCCGCTGGCACATGCACGACTTCTTCCATTCCTTCCTCATCGTCTTCCGCATCCTCTGCGGGGAGTGGATCGAGACCATGTGGGACTGCATGGAGGTGGCTGGCCAGGCCATGTGCCTCACCGTCTTCCTCATGGTCATGGTCATTGGCAACCTGGTGGTAAGTAAGCTATTTTGAGAGCTTCCTGACTCTTACACGGGAACTACATGAAGCGTGTCCAGTTCCTCTCTTTCTCACTTGAGGGGCTTGTTTATTTTGGGGAGAGTTGTACAAAATTGTTGGTGTTTAGATCTCTATAGTCAGGCCTTGCAGGGGTGGATAGCATATTCCAGCATTCAGGAAGCTGAAACAGAGGATCTCTGCAAGTTCAAAGAGAACCTGACTTACTTAATGGGTGCCAGGGTAGGCAGTCTGGCACTGTCTCAAAAAAATAAACAGTAGGGGCTGGAGAGATGGCTCAGCAGTTGTGACCAGTTGCTGTTCTTGCAGAGGACCTGGGTTCAATGTCCAGCACTCACATGATAGTTCCTAACCATCCTTAATTCCAGTTTCGGTCCATCAGTGTCCTCTTCTGACCTCCTTGGGCACCAGGTACTCATGCGATCCACATATATACTTGCAGGCAAAACATACATAAAATAAAATGAACAAATCTAACTTTAAAAAGTTTTCGCCAAGCAGTGGTGGTGCACACCTTTAATCGCAGCACTCGAGAGGCAGAGGCAGGCAGATCTCTGTGAGTTCGAGGCCAGCCTGGTCTACAGTGTGAGTTCCAGGACAGCCAGGGCTACACAGAGAAACCCTGTCTCAAACCCTTCCACTGCCCAAAAAAATGTTTCCACCTTCTATGGCCACCGCCTGAAAATGGTGGTTTTGTAAGACCTCCCTCAGTGAGCTCCAGCGTTTTACTCTTAACCATCCGCAGGGCTTTCTTAAAACGGGTTCCTGGCCCCAGCCCTAGAGTTCTAGATTCTGCAAAGTCTAGAACATAGTCTGGGAATCTGTTTCAGCTGAGTACCACATGCTGCTGCTGTCTCTGATTCAGGGACAGTGTTGGTTTGAGACTCACTGTATAACCCAGACGGGCCTAGAACTTTCATCAATCCTCCTGCCTCAGGTACCTGAGTGCCGTGATTACAGGTATGTACTATGCCTGGCTTGTAGGCTGTGTGTGTGTGTGTGTGTGTGTGTATCTGTGTGTGCGTGTGTGCATGTATGTGTATGCATGTATGTGTGCGCGTGAATGAGCACACTCATGCTCACCTGTTCCTGTGTGTGCAGGTGCACACATGTGCATGCAAGTATGAAAACCAGAGATCAACTTCAGGTGTCATTCGATGGGAGCCTTCCACCTTGTTTATATGTGTCATGGATGTGTGTAGTAGTGTGTACATGTGTGTGCAGGTGTACATACACATGTATGCATGTGTGTGGAGGTCAGAGGTTGATATGAAGGGGTTTCCTTGATCACTCTCCACTTATCTTCTTCTTTTTTTAATAATTTATTTTTACTTTATGTGAATTGGTATTTGGCCCACATGTATCTCTGTGTGAGGGAGTTAGATTCACTGGAACTTAACTTACAGATAGTTTGAGCTGCCATGTGGGTGCTGGGAGTTGAACTCTTGTCCTCTGGAAGAGCAGTCAGTGCTCTTAACCACTGAGCCATCTCTCTAGCCATCTCCACCTCTCTTCTGAGACAGGGTCCCTGATTCATCGGCAGACTGGCTGGTCAGCGAGCTCTAGAGATCTGTATGTTTCTGCCCATTTGGACCCCCACCCCCACCCCAGCTTAGGGTTACAGATCTGAGTGGTCACATATCTTTTCTCATGGATTCTGGGGATCCTAACTCAGGCCATACCACTCCTGTGATAGACACTCCACTTCCCAACCTTGCAAGCTGTATTTTGAGGGAACTGATGTAGGATGGCAGACAGCCCTGCATTAGAATCCTAGCTTCCCCATTATTGCTGTCTGTGTGATATTGAACCATAGCTGCTCTTCAGTCAGGCTGGGGTCTCTATCAAAGAGAAGACAAGGAATTCATAACTCTTGAGGTCACTGCGATGGTTGACCTCACTAGTATGTAGAAAGATGTGGCATAGAACGGGACCAGGACCCCATGAAGGTTTTCTTCTACCTTCTTTGCCTCTGTTCCCTGCCTCTGGTCCTGTGGTCTGGAAAAAAGAATCAATCCAGTGCTGGGGGACCCAGAAATGATGGAACTCCTTCTATTTTTCTCCTTTCTGTAGCCTCGGGCTTGGTGTCTGGGGCCGTGCATGACAGAGATGCAGGCTGGACAGGCGAGGCTCGTGGTCCAGCTGGACAGCTTTTCTGTGGCTGGGCCTGTCAACTCTTCCCCTTCTTGGGGGTAGAGGTAGGGTCACTCCCATCAGGGCTCCTTAGTGCTGCCCCTAGCTGTCCCCTGTGGCGACTGACACTTGCCCTGGGAAACAGTGGGTGGAAGAGGCCGCCATATCCCCACAAAGGCTGGAGGAATCCATGGGCTGCTGGGTCAGAGCTTCTCAGATATCGCTGAGCTCTGGCTGGGGGCTGAGGCTGGTGGGGGAGGGGGTGTCACCTCAGCTGGAGGAGACTGTGGGACAGCTACAGTCTGGGAGAACTCAGGACTGCAGTTCCTAGGAGGGGGTCTGAGAGAATAGGGAGAAGGAGTAGTTTTCTGGGCCAAACTTAGGGCGGACATGCTTGAAGGAGTTCTTTATGAGTGTAGATTAAAGGCCAGGGTGGCTAAAAGAGTCCATAGCAGTGGCCTCTCTCTGTACAAGGGCAGTCAAGAACATTTTGTGTCTTCCCCCCTTTTTTTTCTTTTTGAGGTGAGGTCTTCTTTTGCAACCACGACTGTCCTTGAACTCACGCTACTCAAGTATTGAGATTACAAGCATGCAAAAAAAAATTACTGTTTGTGTGTGAAAGAGAGAAAAAGAGAGAGAAAGAGAAGAGAGAACAGGACCACTTTTGGGAGGCTGACTTTGTTTCCACAATGGAATCTGATAATTTACCTCAGGTCCTTAGGCTTCTGTGTGGCAAGTTCTTTTACACCCTGAGCTGTCTCACTGACACATACCCAGCAATAATTTTAACCTCTTTTTTCTCAGTTTTCCTATCTGGAAAACGAGGACATGGGTGATGGCGATCATGAGGGTTACCTGGCACAGGTTCACTGCTTAGCCTCTGAGTTCAGAGGTCAGATGTTACAGGTGGGTGGTTTTAGAGCAGCAATTGTTAATAAAATCAGTAACACCTCCTCTTGGGGAAGGGGAGGCTCCAGCCATTAGCCTTAAGCTGCTGGTAACCCTCCCCCACAGCCCTGTGAGGCCCCGAATACTGTCTCCACACTGGAGGACGCCCAGAGATACCCAGCTTTGAGATGCTGAGCTGGGACTAGAGCCTGGGTCTGTGACTCTAGTAACCGTGACACCAGTTAGGCTGGCAGCAATCACGGTACCCTTGATGCTGCTGGCAGCACTTGTTCAGCGTTTGCCCTGAGTCCTGTGCTCAGTCTGTGTGTTCACTCAGTCTTCATCAGCACCTGAGGACGGGCAGACTGATGTGTCTATTTCAGAGAGCAGGAAGCAAAGGCTCAGAGTGAACTAAGCCAAGTTTTCTGGCTCCAGAATCCACAGTCATGGCATCGCGCTACCTCTGTGTACTGTTCCACATGTATGTGTGCGCGTGTGCGCGCACGTGCACACGCACACGCACACACCCCTACTGACTCATCCAGCCCAGCTCTGTGATTCTCCCAGTTCACGCACAGGGCTTGCAGCAGCCCAGGGAGACAGCGTGCTCATTTCCTTGGGCACGGTCCCCTCTGACCCCTCTCCCTCTCAGGCTTCAGAGAAGCAGGTGTCTGCCAGTGGGCACCAGGGCACCCTGCCAGCGTTCATGAACTCTCATGCCCTCTGCATCCATGGCATCCACAGCACTTGATCACTTCCTCTGGGTTAGTGTGAAGAAGTGGAAGGGATGAGGACATGGGTACCCCACCCCAAAGAGCACCCAGGGAGACTACCTGCCCCTCCTCCCTTTGCCTGAGAAGGCTATTTCTGTCCCAGGCAGAAGCCGTGTGCAAACCCTGCTGACCCAGAGAGCAGCTAATTCCCATCTCAAATGTGTTTCTGGCAACTGGATGTCCCCTCCCCAAAGGGAGAAGAAAGACCAGTAAATGTGGGTGGGGGCAATGGCAGGAAGCTATGGGGTGTGGGGCGGTGACCCCAAGCACATTCCTCTGAAGGGGATTTTAATATAGTTTTTAAAGATACCATATTAGCCTGGTAGTTAAGGCAAGGATGAGAAGACCTTGGAGGACACTGATAGCGCCAGGCAGTGGGACACATGAAGAGAGTCAAGGACAGTAGATTCTCGCACATAAGCTCCCTATTCCCTCATGCCCAGAAGAGTAAGACCTTGGCTATGCCCTTGCCAGGCAGAAGCTATGACTCCCATCTCAGACAGCTTCACTGTCTTCTTGCTGTTCAAAGATTTGGTGGGCTGGCGGGAGGAAGGACCGCCATATTGCAAGCCTCCCAGGATACAGGCCATCTTGTAGTATAAAGGAATGGTGCCCTCTGAAGTTGTATAATGACACTAGAAACCTGAGATCTAGTCCTGGCTATGCTGTCTGTCTTAGGATGAATCATTGCTCCTCTCTGGGACTCAGTTTTCTTATTTACAAAATGCTGACCCAGCCTAGGAGTTGATTGTTTAATCCCTATCTATTGCTACAAGTATGATAGCAGCCAGTTTGAGTACCTATTAAGTCTTCTATCTGTATTTTTTTTTTAGCAATCACAATGTGCTGGAATTAGCTTCATTTTACAAATAAGGAAACTGAGGCAGAGGATGATAATATACTGATGTGTAGAGTTGGTAGCATGGTGCCAAAACTTATCGCCTAGTTTCTATTGCCATCTATATCCATGGTATGGGATTTGCTTATACTAGGCTGTGGGCTCCCTGAGGTCGCCTGGCAGGTGTGTAGTCGTTGTCCCCTGGAAGAGAAAATGGAGGGAAGGGTGGGTTGGCCAGCAGCCCTTTAAGACCCAGTCAGCAATAGGATGGTGGCGCACGCCTTCCATCCCAGTGATCAGAGGCAAAGGCAGGCAGATCTCTGGGTTCAAGGCCAGCATGGTCTACAGAGTGAGCTCCAAGACAGCCAGGTATACACAGAGAAACCCTGTCTGGTAAAACAAACAAAATAATAACAAAAAGAAGTGATTCCTAGAAGTCTCAGAAGCTTGGACTTGGCCTTTGTTCTTTATTTCCCAACAGTGAAAGCAGTGGACAGTAAGAGCCTTGTCACCCAGTGTACCCCCCCTTGTCACCCAGTGCACTTCCCCACACCTGTCACTGTAAGAGCATTGTCACCCGGTGTACCCCTGCTTGTCACCCAGTGCATTTCCCCACACCTGTCACTTAAAAGCATTGTCACCCAGTGTACCTCCCCAACCCTGTCACTGTAAGAGCATTGTCACCCGGTGTACCTCCCCAACCCTGTCACTGTAAGAGCATTGTCACCCGGTGTACCTCCCCAACCCTGTCACTGTAAGAGCATTGTCACCCGGTATACCTCCCCAACCCTGTCACTTAAGAGCATTGTCACCCAGTGTACCTCCCCAACCCTGTCACTTAAGAGCATTGTCACCCGGTGTACCCCCCCTTGTCACCCGGTGCACTTCCCCACACCTGTCACTGTAAGAGCATTGTCACCCGGTGTACTTCCCCAACACTGTCACTTAAGAGCATTGTCACCCAGTGTACCTCCCCAACCCTGTCACTGTAAGAGCATTGTCACCCGGTGTACCCCCCTTGTCACCCAGTGCACTTCCCCACACTTGTCACTGTAAGAGCATTGTCACCCAGTGTACCTCCCCAACCCTGTCACTTAAGAGCCTTGTCACCCGGTGTACCCCCCCTTGTCACCCGGTGCACTTCCCCACACCTGTCACTGTAAGAGCATTGTCACCCCGTGTACTTCCCCAACACTGTCACTTAAGAGCATTGTCACCCAGTGTACCTCCCCAACCCTGTCACTGTAAGAGCCTTGTCACCCGGTGTACCTCCCCAACCCTGTCACTTAACAGCATTGTCACCCAGTGTACCTCCCCAAACCCTGTCACTGCTTTGGGCAGCAGGGTCCCATGACAGATGCGAGCCTCAGTTTCCATATCTGTAAGGTGGGACTGATACTAGCACCCCACTAGATGGGGGAATCGGGAACACCCCACTAGATGACATCCTTTTATATTTATTTATGTGTTTATTTTTGAGACAACATCTCTCTATACAGTCCAGGCTGTCCCGGGACACACTATGTAGACCAGGCTGGCCTCAAACTCACAGAGATCTGCTGCCTCTGCCTCCCAAGGGCTGGGATTAAAGGTGTGCGCCACCACACCACAGCTTGATTTCATTTAATATTGTCTGAGCCAGATGTGGACGAACATGCCCATTGTTGAGCTACTCTGGAGACTGAGGGAGGAAGACTACTTGAGTTTAGTACCACCACACCTGGCAGATGGCATCTTTTTAAGGGCCCAACACAAGGCAGTTCTGCTGTACAGTTCTGAGGACCCCACGTGGGATGAAGGTGGTATCCCCCAGACCCCGGCTGGCCTGAGACCCTCTGCCCCTTGGCTTTCAGGTTCTGAATCTGTTCCTGGCTCTCCTGCTGAGCTCCTTCAGCGCTGACAGCCTGGCAGCATCAGATGAAGATGGGGAGATGAACAACCTGCAGATCGCCATCGGACGCATTAAATGGGGCATCGGCTTTGCCAAAGCCTTCCTCCTGGGGCTGTTGCACGGCAAGATCCTGAGCCCCAAGGACATAATGCTCACCCTCGGCGAGCCCGGGGGTGCTGGGGAGATGGAGGAGAGCGCTCCTGAGGATGAGAAGAAGGAACCGCCCCCAGAAGATGGGAACAAGGAACTGAAGGATAATCATATCCTGAACCATGTGGGCCTGAGCGATGGCCCCCGCTCCAGCATCGAGCTGGACCACCTCAACTTTATCAACAACCCCTACCTCACCATCCAGGTGCCCATTGCCTCCGAGGAGTCCGACCTGGAGATGCCCACAGAGGAGGAGACTGACACATTCTCGGAGCCTGAAGACGTTAAGGTGAGCCCGTTGAGGGTCTGGCTGCAGGGGTCAGCAGCCAATAAGACCCAGCTTTAAATTTTTACTTAACTTTAGACAAGTCGTAAAACCTTTCTGACCCTTCGTTTCTTCGTCCGTGAAAGGTTCTTGGCTCACACATAGTGAGCAATCTGTGACTCTTAGTTTAGACACCGGGATTGCTGCAATGGGCCAAGCCAAAGCTCTTCCTGGGCCCTTCCTGGCATTCTTGGACGGATGCTATCTGTGGCACTTCAGCTCCACCACTGGGGACCCAAGAGCTCTCTCTCTTCCTCCCTCCCTTTTCCTCTCTCTCTCTCTCTCTCTCTCTCTCTCTCTCTCTCTCTCTCTCTCTCTCTCTCTCTCTCTCTCTCTCTCTCTCTCAGTTTTTTCCCTGGAGCTTATTCTGTGGACCAGGCTGGGCCTCAGACTCACAGAGATCCACCCGTCTCCCGAGTGATGGGATTAAAGGTGTACACCACCATGCCTGGCTCCAGCAGGTCTCTCTTAAATAGGCCCCCTGGGCTCGAAGGCCCTGCAAGGTCTTTGCCCCTAGTATATTCAGATCTGATCTCTAGCCCCAAGGCCCCCTGCTGGCTGAAAGTGGTACAGTCCCTTATGTTTACATAGCATTCCCCTGGGGCTGGTCCAGACTTCCTAGTGTAGGACAGGGTACCAGGTCCAGGCCAGAGATCTAAGGACAGGAGCAAGAGACCCCAGTGGGAGTCTGGAGACAAGGACAAGCAGAGCCCTGATCCACTCGGCCCTGCTGGCCTAAGATAGCTCGCTCCTCCTGGCTCTCCCTTTGGGGGTTTAGGGGGTTACTGAGACACAGGTGGGAGTCACCCTCAGAGTCTGGGGGACCCTGTCAGGGATACCTGGGGCGAGCTGACTCTGAGACCCTTATCCTTCCTCATAGGAAAAGGATGAACACATGATAGAAGAGACACTACCCACCCCACCCTTCAACCCTGGGACTGGCAGGGGCATCTGTAATGAACTTTGCTCTAAAGCCTCTTGATGCCTTATCCCAACCCCCAGTACACACCAGTATGTGGCATGTTGACTTACTGGGGGCTTGAGTGCCTGCCGTGCTATAAATACCCCAGGAAACATGGCACCAACCTCGACCTCGGTATGAGGAACTTGGCGGGGGAGGGGCAGGCTAGAGAGTGGCACCTCCGTGACTCTGGAAGGAGCGAGCAGAGCTTCAAGGGTCATAATGGGAGCTGACATGCAAGGATGAGACCAACAGTTTGGCGAATGCCCTGATTGGCCAAATGCTCCAAGCCTCAGTTTTCCTTTCTGTCAAGTGGCAACAAGACTTGCCCACCCTTGGTTTTCTGGCTAGTGCATTGGATACAGAGCTACAACACACACACACACAAACACACACACACACACACACACACACACACACACACACACACACACACACACACACACACACACACACACACACACACAAGGGGCTGCCCAATTCATCTTTCTCTTTAGAGATTTCACCATAAAGAATCTCCGTGACACATGGAGCCAGCCGAGAATCTGGCCTGGCCGCACCAGGAAGTTGAAGGAGGCCTAGCTAGGCCAGAGCTCCAGCCCCCACACCCTGCCCCCACCATGATCAGATTCCCTTGGCGCCACACTGGAGTCTTGGCAGGGAAGAATTTTCCATCCCTTCTGGATCTCTCAGCCAAACAGACCCTGGGGGTGGAAAGGCTTGGACTCCGGGGGCACTGTGTGCCTGCTCTCTGCCCTGTGGCAGCGCAGATCTATCTTGGCTCTAGTTCTTACCCTTGCCCCTTTATAACACCTCCAGGCCTCTCTTCTTCTGCTGATCCCCTTCATGTATCCCCATACCTTCTAGGACCTCACTGGGCTGTGTCCCCATCTAGCATCCTTAGCTATCCCCTGTCCTCATGACTTAACTGTTAGGTCTCAAGGGGCCATGAGGACAGAACTGAGGACATCCTTGTCCCTAGGGTGCTTTTGTCAGGGTATAGTGCTAGATTCGCAGGGGCTGAGTGGATGGATGGATGGATGGATGGATGGATGGATGGATGGATGGATGGATGAAATCTGCTCCACTCTCCTCTCTTTTTCCTCTGGTCTCCCATACTACCCCACCTATTGGGAGAATAAGGGGATCTCTTGGGACTCAGGAATCATGTGCCCTGTGGTCCCCACAGAAGCCACTCCAGCCCCTCTACGATGGGAACTCCTCCGTCTGCAGCACGGCTGACTACAAGCCCCCTGAAGAGGACCCTGAGGAGCAGGCTGAGGAGAACCCTGAGGGGGAGCTGCCTGAGGAATGCTTCACTGAAGGTAAGGGCCATCGACAGACCGACCCCACACCCAGGCCAGAGGAGGGCAACAGTCCTGTTCAGCTTGCCTTACCTGGGAACCAACACCCGAGCCTGAGAAGCATTTCTACCGGAGCGCCTAGGCTGGGCGACATGGGGGAAGCGCGGGGCAGCTGGCATCCTGAGCTTGCTCGTGAAGCTGTGTCCATCTTAGCAGCAGTGGACACATGGATGGCATGGGCTGCAGAAAGAGTACCTGAGCCCCCTGTGTGAGCCAGGTGGAGCCAGGTGTGGGTAGGGGGTGGGGCCCTAATCTGGGGCAGCATGACAGAGAATGAGAAGGTGCATTCTGAAATACCCCATGGCCAGTAACATGTACCACTCTGCTTCCCAGCCTGTGTGCAACGCTGCCCCTGCCTCTATGTGGACATCTCCCAGGGCCGTGGGAAAATGTGGTGGACGCTGCGCCGGGCCTGTTTCAAGATTGTCGAGCACAACTGGTTTGAGACCTTCATTGTCTTCATGATCTTGCTCAGTAGTGGAGCCCTGGTAGGTACCCTCCCCCAAGGGACAGTGTGGGAGTAGAAGCAGGTGCCTTGCTCCCCGAGGATGGATGCATGCAAACAGGACACTTCCAAACCTGGGGACTCTAAATGGGGACTTACCTATATTTCTGGGAGATGTTCTAGAAGGCATTCTCTCTCTCTCTCTCATCCCTCTCTCTCTCTCTCATCCCTCTCTCTCTCTCTCTCACTCTCTCTCTCATCCCTCTCTCTCTCTCTCATCCCTCTCTCTCTCTCATCCCTCTCTCTCTCTCTCTCTCTCTCTCATCCCTCTCTCTCTCTCTCTCTCTCTCTCTCTCTCTCACTCTCTGGTGTGTATGTATACATATTTGTATTTGTATGTGTGTTTGTGTGCATGCGTGTAGAGGCCAGAGGTAGATGGTAGGTGTCTTTCTCAGCTTTCTCCCCACTATTTGCATTGAGGCAGGGTCTCCCACTGAACTCAGACCTCACTATTTGGGCTAGGGTCGCTAGGCATCTTGCTTTAGGGATCTCCTGTCTCCGTCTCCTGAGAACTGGGATTACAAGCAGGCTGCTACATCCATCAAGCTTTGATAGGTTCTGGGAATCTGAACTCCAGCCCTCATGCCTACAGGACAGCAGAGGCATCTTCCCAGCCCAGCATTAGTCTCTAAAGTAGAAAATAGGGTCCTTTGTTTTGTAGACTCTATCCTCTCAGCCCCTGGGAATTTGGAGTTAAAGGTGTACAGGATTCATCACTATGGACCCCCAGCATATGGCTGAGAAATAAAACTCCTTCCCTTCTGGGAAGTTTGCCCCTCCCGGTGACAGGCTAGGGGCTGGAAGATTCCCAGGGGTATCCCAATCTTCCTTCCAGTCTACCTACCCCTGGTTGCCAGTAGCAGTGGTCGGGATGGGAGAATAGAACTTGCTGCCCCAGCTTCTGAGCCCTGGCGATTGTGGGTTATGCTGGTGTCCCCAGGCCTTCGAAGACATATACATTGAGCAGCGGCGAGTCATCCGGACTATCCTGGAATACGCTGACAAGGTCTTCACCTACATCTTCATCCTGGAGATGCTGCTCAAGTGGGTGGCCTACGGCTTCAAGGTGTATTTCACCAATGCCTGGTGTTGGCTCGATTTCCTCATCGTGGATGTGAGTTGCCCGGATCTGGTCATAGTGCCAGATATCAAGGCCTTTAGGGAGCCCAGGCTCTGGGAGGTAGGACCTCTCCAAATTCACAGAGAGTCAGGCCCCCAGGTCAGCACCGCTTCCTATAGACTGGACTCTTGCTTCCCGGATGCTACAACCCAGGCCTGGGGCCTTATGGTCTCTGCCAGTGTAAAGGCAGGATTTTCTTATGTTCTTTGATAGGCACACAGGACCATAGGAAATGGGTACTATCTTTCCCATTTCCTGTCACATAGATGGCATCATTAAGGGGAGCCCAGGCTCTAGGGGTGCAAGAGGCCACAAGACTACCCTTCTCATGAGACGGGATCATCCACCAGGGATAGGATCTAAAGGAGACAAACAGAAATTGGGATTCCCCTCTCCCAGGGTGGAGGAAAGCCAGGGACCCCACACCTTCTGAACACACACTTCCTACAGGTCTCCATCATCAGCCTGGTGGCCAACTGGCTGGGCTACTCTGAGCTGGGGCCCATCAAATCCCTGCGCACCCTGAGGGCCTTGCGTCCCCTGAGGGCCCTCTCTCGATTTGAGGGCATGAGGGTGAGTATGGGGAATGCTGAGGAGGGCTCAGAAGCCACCCATGGGGCAAGGCAGTCACCCAGGGTCAGGCAAAAGGCTCAAACTGTTGATGGCTGGAGTTTAGGGCCGTGACCCATCTCCTGGAAACCCCATTCGCACCCCCAAGCGCTAGTAGACCGTTAACTTATCTCTGCCACCACTGGAGGGCAGCAGAGGCTGCTGCAGTGGCCTGGAAGGCTTGAGACTTGAGGAAGGAAGGTAGGCCTATGAGGTCTCTCCACTTCAGATTGGGTGCTCCAGGGTCCTGTAACAGGAAAACGTGATCAAGTCCTTCTGCTTCAGCCCTGAGCCTATCCCCTCCTGAGCATGGAGCCACACCTGTGGCTTCCGGAGCACTTCAGATATGATCCCCAAAGGCCTGTGAGAGCAAAGTGACAGGTGAACACAGTCTGGGCAAGATCAGCAGGACTTCTGTCGGTGACGGGAGATCTGCTGGGAATAAGACTCATTCCAGAGAAGCAACAAGCTTGGCCTAAGTGCTCTAACCTCAGATGCTGGCCCAAGGTTGGGCCCCCAGTCGTGGCGCTGGGGACCTCTGTCTACGGAAGAAATAACCCACCCATGGCTGACTGAGTGGTTTGAAGAAACACAGCGTCCCCAGCTCCTGCCATCAGCTCTGTCTAGAGACCATGAGATAACTTGTATTAAAGGGAACTGATCAGGCTAGGGTGTGGCTGGTTGGTAGAGTGGTCACCCAGCATGCACACAGCCCTGGGGACAATCCCCTGAATCTCATACATTAGGTGTGGTGGCACACACTCCTAATCCCAGCACCCAGGAGGTGGCGGTAGGAACAGCAGCTCAAGGGCCTCCTCGGCTACAGAGCAAGTTCAAGTGCAGCCTAGGGTACATGAGACCCTACCTCAAAAACAATTAAAAAGGGGTGGGGGTGGTGGCAACAAGAGGAACGATTCTCAGATTCAGCCAAGACTAAAACAGTTTGATAAGTCTGTATGGCCAGGACTGGTAAAGGACAGGGATCTGACCCTGATTCCATTGCTCTGAAGACCTTGGTGGCTTCTTTTTTATGCCGTTTCTGTGTCTTTCACTGATGCAGTGAGCCAAGCCAGGTCACGTAGGCTGAATTTCCTATGGGGGCCAAGAAGGCAGTGTTTGTCTCCTGCTTTGTGACCTGTGTGACCTGGCAACTTCCAGAGAAGCCTAGCACCCTCACTCTGCCTTGATGACTTCAGCCAAGCAGAGAGCCCCTCTAGACGAGCAAGTCTCTAACTCCTCCCCCAACCCTTTACCCCTATACCCATAAACCCCAGCAGACTCCTCTCCCACTAGAACTGGCTAAGATCGGCCCTTCCTGACGGTCAGTGCTCAGCTCTGCCTGGTCCCCTGACTGGGAGTCCCCTGTCAGATGCCTAGGAGTGGCTCTAGCAATGACCCCCACCACCACCCTGGTCCCTAGGTGGTGGTGAACGCCCTCCTGGGAGCCATCCCCTCCATCATGAATGTGCTCCTCGTGTGCCTCATCTTCTGGCTTATCTTCAGCATCATGGGGGTCAACTTGTTTGCTGGGAAGTTCTACTACTGCGTCAACACAACCACCTCTGAGAGGTTCGATATCTCCGTGGTCAACAATAAGTCCGAGTGTGAGAGCCTCATGCACACGGGCCAGGTGCGATGGATGAACGTTAAAGTCAACTATGACAACGTGGGCCTGGGCTATCTCTCCCTCCTTCAGGTGGTGAGTGGCACCTACGGAGCCTTCTCAGACTGGGTAGATGTGCTTAGCTGCCCCTCATCATATCGGAACCCACTACTGTTCCTTGTTAGAGGCGGTCAACCCCTTTGCAATGCCATGGGACCCCAGAGGTCGTGTTTATCCCTCTCTGGTCTGTTTGATGCTGCCTACTGGGGTCCTGGCAGGTGGTCTTTGGAGAGGGCTTGGTTAGGGAAGGGAGGGAGGTATGAATGGTAGTGCGTAGGAGAACCCCTCCCCTCATGACCTGCCATGATCTCTCAGGCCACATTCAAGGGTTGGATGGATATCATGTATGCAGCTGTGGACTCCCGGGAGGTGAGTTGGGTCCCTGGGTTGATGAGTAAGTTAGAGGAGAGCTGACAGTGGTCCATTCTGCCATCCCCGCTCTCACTCCCCCCCGCCTCGCCTCCACTGACCACGCTAGCTCATTGGTAGCCCAGGAGCCTGGGGAGGAAGGGAATCCTGCTGACTGTACTTTGGGGAAGAAAGAGAAACTGCACGCATGTCCCTCGCCCTGCAGAAGGAGGAGCAGCCACAATATGAGGTGAACATCTACATGTACCTTTACTTTGTCATCTTCATCATCTTTGGCTCCTTCTTCACGCTCAACCTCTTCATCGGGGTCATCATTGACAACTTCAACCAACAGAAGAAGAAGATGAGTATCTGGCCCTCTCCAGAGGAACCCCGCCCCTCCTCTGCCCCATCCACTTATTCTTACTGCCTGAGTAGCCCTGAGCAGTCACCGACCTGAGTGTCCGGGGCAAAAAGCACGGATCTAAATCCCACTAGGGGACTTGATCCCTTGAGCTTCATTTTCCTAATATATAAAATGAGGTGGATGTAGAGCCAGACATGGTGACACACACCTGGAATGTCAGTACTAGGTGATCTGAGGCAATAAGTTCGCAGGTTGTAGGCTATCCTGGGCTACATAGTGTATTTGAGGCCATCCTGTACTACAAAGAGAGATCCTGTCTCAACAACAATAAATAAAATTAAGTAGATGCAAGCTAAGGGTTCATTGGTGAGGTATTGGTGGAACTTAGCTTGAAGCTGGGAAACTGGCCTGAAACCCTCCCGCTCCCTCCTTCTTTGCTCATCCACCCTTCTCTAGATCCAGTTCCCCCTTCCCCACCCCTCCATCTCCAGCCCCTCCAGAGCCTCTGCCTTCTCACCAGACACCTCTTAAGGGGTAAAGTCCACCTTCAAGGTAGTGCTTGAGGTAGGGGGTCCTGGGAAGCAGGGAAAGGGACCCCCCTCGGTCTTACTGTCTCTGTCTTACTATACTTTGGAGGGAAAGACATCTTCATGACGGAGGAGCAGAAGAAATACTACAATGCTATGAAGAAGCTGGGCTCCAAGAAGCCCCAGAAGCCCATCCCCCGCCCTCAGGTACCAGGCTCTGGGCCCCTCCTCACAACCCCACAAAGGCTCTGCTCACCAACGCAGCGGATGTCTCTAGGCTCCTGTTAATAGATTACCCTTCATCTAGCGCCACACAGCTTCTCAGTATCCACCCACTTTCTCAAGTGAAACCTCTGGCCTGGGAGACAGGGGCCCTAGGAAGGAGCAGGAAGTGAATGTCACACAGCCCAGCAAGCAATGACTGGAGAAGAGGAGTAGAGATGACTGATGAACTTTAGGGAGGAAGGGTCCTAAGGTCCCCACCTTAGGGGATGAACACAGACACCCCCACACAGAGAATGATGTGTCCCCAGTCCCTTCCCTCCTGCAGTACACATCACTACTACACTCTACACCTGCTCCCTGCCCCTCCTCCTCCCCAGGCCAGTGCTGTGTCACCCTGCACCTCCTACTCATACCCACCCTGCCTGGGTCTTGACCATATCCCCCAGCCCCATGTCACACGTGCATGTTCTGTTCCGCTGCAGAACAAGATCCAGGGCATGGTGTATGACTTTGTGACAAAGCAGGTGTTTGACATCTCCATCATGATCCTCATCTGCCTTAACATGGTTACCATGATGGTGGAGACGGACGACCAGAGCCAGCTCAAGGTGGACATCCTGTACAACATCAACATGGTCTTCATCATCATCTTCACAGGGGAGTGTGTGCTCAAGATGTTTGCCCTGCGCCAATACTACTTCACCATTGGCTGGAACATCTTCGACTTCGTGGTTGTCATCTTGTCCATCGTGGGTGAGCTGGCAGGACCACACCAAGACGAGTCAGTCAGGGAAGCCTTCCCTCACGCACACAGACCTACTAGGGCCCTGGAATAAGCACACATCTATACAAGCACACACATGTATCTGTCATTCTTTCACCTTTAATGCACAAAGGAGTCCATTACTCACAGGCCACCCATCTGCCCATACATGAGATCACCTGGGAAACACCAGTCTGCCCAGCAGACGTGTACTTGGATGGTCACGTACTGAATGAAAAGCCCAAGAGAGGGCTGACATGGTAACTCGCCCATCAGGCACTTGCTGCAAAGGAACGAGGATCTGGGTTCGATCCCCAGAATCTATGTAAAGAAGCCAGGCATGGTGGCACATGTTTGTGATCTCAGCTCTGAGATAGTGGCGACAGCTCACTGGACAGCCAGCATAGCCTAATCATTGGGCCTCAGGGCCAGAAAAGACCCTCTTTCAACCAACAAGGTAGATGGCATCTGAGGAGAAATGAGGCAGACAGTTTTCTTCTGGCCTTGTGTGCATGCACGCACACACACACACACACACACACACACACACACACATTCACACACATGAATATGTACAGATAAGTAGTTATGTACATGTAAACACACACACAAATAAGAAAAGGGCTCCAGGATCTTTATACACTGATAGGAGAGCAGGGATGCCTACATCCATGAGAGTGAGTAGCTACTGTTTATGGAGTGCTTCCTGTGTGCCAGACACTGGCCATGCACTTTACAGGCATGGCCTCCCCCTTCCACGGCAGTGCCATCTCACTCCTTCCTAACAGATGAGAACAAGTCACACAGCTATTCTCTTCTCCCTACTCTCTCTCACCTGCCATATCGGCAAGCAGATTTAAGGACGGGCCCCCATCAATTTTAATATATCCCACCTCCAACTGTCAGGACAAAGTAATCCCCTGGGCCCCCAAGAGCTCCAGGAGAGGCCCTGCTCAGAGGGTTGCACACACTAGGCCAGGCACCCAGCCTTCCAGGCCCCCAGTGCCCTGACCCAGCCTCTGTTTGTCTCTGTAGGCCTCGCGCTTTCTGACTTGATACAGAAATATTTCGTGTCACCCACGTTGTTCCGTGTGATCCGCTTGGCACGGATTGGGCGTGTCTTGCGTCTGATCCGTGGGGCCAAGGGCATCCGGACGCTGTTGTTCGCCCTCATGATGTCACTGCCTGCTCTCTTCAACATCGGCCTCCTTCTCTTTCTGGTTATGTTCATCTACTCCATCTTCGGCATGTCCAACTTCGCCTATGTCAAGAAAGAATCAGGCATCGATGACATGTTTAACTTTGAGACCTTTGGCAACAGTATCATCTGTCTCTTCGAGATCACCACGTCAGCTGGCTGGGATGGGCTTCTGAACCCCATCCTCAACAGTGGGCCCCCAGATTGTGACCCGACGCTGGAGAACCCAGGCACCAACATCAAGGGTGATTGCGGCAACCCATCCATCGGCATCTGTTTCTTCTGTAGCTACATCATCATTTCCTTCCTCATCGTGGTCAACATGTACATTGCCATCATCCTAGAGAATTTCAACGTGGCCACGGAGGAGAGCAGTGAGCCCCTCAGTGAGGACGACTTTGAGATGTTCTATGAGACCTGGGAAAAGTTCGACCCTGACGCCACTCAGTTCATCGACTACAGCCGCCTCTCGGACTTTGTGGACACCCTGCAGGAGCCACTGAGAATCGCCAAGCCCAACAAGATCAAGCTGATCACGTTAGACCTGCCCATGGTGCCGGGGGACAAGATCCACTGCTTGGACATCCTCTTTGCCCTGACCAAAGAGGTACTGGGTGACTCTGGAGAGATGGATGCCCTCAAACAGACCATGGAGGAAAAGTTCATGGCAGCCAATCCCTCCAAGGTCTCCTATGAGCCCATCACCACCACCCTCAAGAGGAAGCAGGAGGAGGTGTGTGCTATCAAAATCCAGAGGGCCTACCGCCGCCACTTGCTGCAGCGTTCTGTGAAGCAGGCCTCCTACATGTACCGCCACAGCCAGGATGGCGATGGAGACGGGGCCCCCGAGAAGGAGGGATTGCTTGCCAACACCATGAACAGGATGTACGGCCCTGAGAATGAGAACAGTGGTGTGCAGGGCCAGGGAGAGGAGGAGAAGGGTTCTACAGGGGATGTTGGACCCACCATGGAGCTCACACCCACCAGCTCCTTGGACACCCAGACTACTCCTCCTCCTCCATCACCACCACCACCAGCAGCACCACCACCGCCATCAGCACCACAGGGGCAGACTGTGCGCCCAGGGGTTAAAGAGTCTCTCGTCTAGAGAGCAACATCAAGGTGGCCGGCTGAGCACTGGCACAGACCTGAAGCTCCCACGAGAGAGCTGCGTACAGAGCTGGGAATGGGGCTTTGAGGTGGGGGCTGTTCAGGGCTTGATGCCTGGGCTGAGGGAAATGGGAACTGTGCTCAGGGTTCAGGTGGGGCTGAAGCCCCTGCCTCCTGATTTCATCTTTGCATTGCTCTGACAGACATTCTCTTGGTCAGAACACCAGAACGCTGTTCCCTACTTGGGGAAAAGCCAGCATATCATGGAGGGGTTGGCTGCCTTGCTGTCACTACTCTTAAGGGCCCAAGTGCCCCCAGCTCTAGCCAAGACAAAGACAAGTCTTAATGTCAAAAACCTATAGCTTACCCCAGGGCTTAGCCAGCACTCCCATCCCATGACTCAGACACAGCTTCCTCCGGCCAGCTCAGGAATGCCCTGTAAAAAGGAAATAGCCCAGGTACACACATTGCTGCACAGAACCAATTGGCCGCTGGATCCGGATGTATCAGGCTGGAAAGTTGACTTCTGAAACCTATCACCCAGTCATATCCAGGCCGGTGGATAGCTCCCCTGGCTGGCCCCTGGGGGGAAGAACCAAGGAAGGATTCCCCTCGGGAATTCCCTTTCTCTAGGATGCATGGGTGGGTCATACAGGCTGGGTCCTTCCAGCTGCATTTGTGCACTTGGGCCTGAGCCCCCAGGTCTGGCTGTGGTCAGGTTTGGTACTCTCTAAGACAAACCTGTCCGTTCCCTCTTTTCCTCTCTTTGTGCCTTCTTTTGACTCCCAGGGTTCCTTGGTGCCCCGTCAAGCCTGAGAGAGCTCCTTCTTCTTGTCTCATCTCTGCCCATCTCCTCCCTGCTCCTTGTCCTTCCCTGCTTCCTCAAAGTGACCCTGAGAATGTTAGAACTGAGCTCACAGGAGAGGTGCTGATGTTGGGGCTAGGGCATGCAGTCAAGAAGGCTTACCAGGTTTGGCTTCTCGCTTCTCGCTGCCTGGAAAGGAAAGCCATTTTCTTTCTTTCTTTCTCTCTCTCTCTCTCTCTCTCTCTCTTTCTTTCTTTCTTCCTTTCTTCCTTTCCTACTCCCTTTTCTTCTTTCTTTTTTTCTTCTTATGAGAGGGTTAGCCCTGCCTGTCCTGGAACTCATTCTGTAGACCAGACTGACCTTGAACTTCACTGAGATCCTCCTGCCTCTGCCTCCCAAATGCTGGGATTAAAGACGTGAGCCACCACCGCCCAGAGGAAAGCTACTTTCTTTAGTTATACTCACCAGGACCAGGCTCTGTCAGCTCTCAGAGAACAGAGACCAGGCTTGGAGGAGGGAGTCATGGTTCTGCTCAGGGGTCTCTGGATTCAACACTTCCGTGTGTACCTGTCCATCTGTGTGACTATGCACTGGCTTGTGAGCCTGAGTTCATGTTCATACACGGTTGTATGTATGTGAACCACGGTGTCTGCAGATACACATGTATCTGTGAGTGTTTGTGTCTACGTGTGTCAGTGTGATGGAGAGAGAGGGACCAGATGGGCGCTTGTGTCTTCTCTGCGGGTTTGTTCATCTCACTATCCCTAAATGTAGGAGAGCGTTTTGCCGAAAGGGAGTAAATAAGGATGACCGCACATTCTAAACTTTGCGCTTGGAGTCCCCTCTTTGCCTAAACTCCTTTTCTTTTTCTTCTTGTTTCTCATAAACAGTTTGAGTAAAACTCAGGGAGTGGCCAAACCTTCCAAACATGGCGCGTTGCACACGCCTGTGTTCACACATGTGCACACCTCGGGCCAGACTCCTTGCTTGCCCTGCTCGCTCAACCCTCCCCGCCTCACCTGGTTGTCCCTCTGGCTTCCTTCTCTGAGCTTCACTTTTCCCCTTTCTCTGATTCCTATCCTCATACCTGGCCTCATCCCCACTCAGAGTCGCCTTCCTGTGTCCCTTCTGTAGAGGGAGCTGTCCCTTTAGAAGGCTCCCCAGCGGGAATCAGTAGTGCTCTGCCCAGCACCCGCCTACCATGCCTTTTCCACCTGGGCCCAGCCTGGTTTGACCCCCAAAGCCTCAGGAACCTGTTAGGTCTGGTGTTCTCCACCAACTGCACGAACCACTGCAAAGGAAGAGCCACGAACTGAGTCTGCAGTTGCTGCGTGCGGACCTCTCTGCCGAGTGAGCCCTGCTACCACCCTGTCTAGGTGGGAGCCAGCCCAAAGCCAGGCTGTCAGATAAAGCTTCTTTGTACAGTTCTTATAATAAACCCTCTCTCCCCTGGCACCTCTGGGACGTGGTCTCCTTCTGCACCTCCGTGCAGGCGAGGGCTAAGGGAAGCAAGAAGGGTAAGCCAGAAACTGCACCAAGCCAGGATGATGCCAGAACCTCTGGGAGCCGGGACAGGAAGGGAAGCTCAGCCTTGACTCATGCTGCTTTTTTGCTAACAGGCAGCCCCCCTAAAATATGTGTTGGGGCCCTGCGTCTTAGCCCCCCATCTCCAGAATCCCCTTTCACTTCCCTGTCCCCTCATCCAGACCTCAAGGCGCTTGTAGGGTTCATGGTAGTCCCTCCTGCTCTGAGGTGCTGTCTTCTCAGGACTGTCCCTGTTCTCCACTAGAGCCCAGGCCACATGGACCATTTCTTGCGAAACAAGTTGAGCCCATGTGCCCAGTGGGTGGGGTGTATTACATGGAAGTCTATTTTTTATAGCAATCTCTGACTTTAAGTATGCGCTCCCCGAGCTTGGCTTCACCCAGTCCGCGGGGTTTCTGTGCCCCTTTCCTCTGCCCCCCCCCCAGGGAAGAGATCTCGCTTATTTCTCCAGAGCTTATTCAGGTCTCCCCAGCCCCGAGGACAGAAGGATTACAGGGTCCCCCAGGCCTTCTTTCCTGGATCTCTGGCAGAAGAAGAAAGGAAAAAACGTCACATGGGGAGTGTAGAGAGCAGGAACTTATGTCTCAAAATTCTCCCTCCCTACTCCACTCTTGGTGGAGTGATTACACATGCTCGCCCACAGCCAAGGATGCAGGGTGGGCACGGCCACCTTATGGAGAACGGGCTACTTGGATTGCTTCTATTTCGTGCAGACAAGAAGGCTTGGTCTCTCAGAGGTCAGTTCGGACTTGGTGCTGTCTCTCTGGGTGCAGTTGGTAGATCAGGCTGGGAAACTGTTTCATGGGCCACGATCCATCTTATCCAGAGCCTTTGTGGGCCAAGGGTACCTGCAGTGACTGTCACAGTTGCCCAGGAGCATTTTTTTAAGTGCTCCTAGGTGAGGGACTTTGGCTAGCATGCCTAGTGAGGAACCTGACTTCTCCTTCACCAGCCCCTCCTCCCGGTAACTAAGATCTGCAGGCCCAGGATACTGAGGCAAGAATGGAGGTTTGAGCTCTTCCTTCTCCAGCACAGTTCCTAACCTCTCCCATCCTTCTTCCTCTCCTGTCCTCCATGTCTTGTTTTGATGCTGTTTTCTTGGAAAGGGGAGGAGAGACGTTGCCAGATGTTGGGCTATGTAGCTAGGACAGCCCAGGGCAGAGGAGGGGGTGGGTTGCAAGGCCTCCTGTTCTGGGAAGGCATGGGCGTCACAAGCCCCCGTACAAGGCTTAATGATGCGGTCACTAGCAAGGGAACAACACGGCCCCACTGTGACAAATAGCCCTACAGCGGTGGGGCTCCCTCTGCCCCCCTGCCTGGCATGAATGGGAATGAAGTCCAAAGGGCTCATCTACATCCCTCCCACAGGGGATGCTGATGTCAAACAACTCCAGCCAACCCCTTGCGGCTCCCCCATATACCTGAGCCTCAGAGTCACCTCCCAAGCAATCACTGCCCCTGCACAGCCCAGACAACACATATGTGATCCCTGAACACTTTGCTATTAACCTCCCAACTTTGAGGTTCACTAGCTCCAAAGCCAAACAAAGCTTCCATCACTAGAACCTCATGGTCGAGTCTACTAAGAGGTGGGACCCTGGACTTTGACTCACTGCCAGGGAGGGCCTATGAGCCTCACACTGACCTTAGGCGACATTCTTTTTCTACTGCCTTTTCTTCTGTGAGCTGAACATCTGACACCTTTTCAGAGAATTTTTTTTTTCCTATTGGGAACATCTGGAAAGAATTGAAAACATGTGGGACTGCCCAGAATGAATTGTTTCTCAGGCAAAAATTTAACCCTCTTACCCCCAATTTCCATAACTCAGGACCCTGGCCTACTATACTCCCTCATTAGCTGACCCTCACCCTGTCAAGTGAGGTACAGAGGTAGGAGTGCCCAGACAGTCCCTTCCCCCGCTGCCACCTTCCAACCCTGCTGAGGGAAGAAAGGGGCAGCTAGTCTCCAAATGTGAGCAATCGGGCCAGCCACACAGGCTGCTTGTGGGCTGTGGGGACAGTGAGATGTAAAGTGGCTGCCAAAGATTTAGCATCTGTCTGTCTCGGCTGGGATCAGGAGACGAGACAGAAAAAGAAACCGCTAGGAGGAGACGCAAGACTCCAAGGGGGCGGGGCTGCTAAAGGTTGCACAGACCCTGAGGCCAGGACACAAAGCTAAGCTCAAATGAGCTTCTGAATGCTGTGGGCCCCGTGGTCATGCTAGCTGTCACGACAGAGCCAAAGAGCCTACGGAACCAGAGGGTTCGCCCATCTCAGCCTCATCCCCCGTTTGGCACCCCCAAGAGCTACAGTGATCTTAGTATCCCACAGAATTCCCTGGAAAAGCTCCCTCAACCATGACGGTTAAGTGTTGGGTTTTCCCTAAGTGGTTTCTGCTTAAGTCCATCCCCTTTGGCAACCCACAGCATAGTCATATACAAGGAGAGGAGGGTACTGCCGAGGCCCTTCTCTACCAGTTGGCAGACTTTTGCACAAGAACCTCTGTGGCTCCCTTCCCATAGTCAACATTTGACGTGGCCTCTTGCACTCCAGGCTCTACTCTGGGCCTCTCCAGAAGCTTGGTGTGAGTCTGTCCCCTGCACTGTCCTTCCTCAGTGTGCCTCTTCCTACAGGATAGTGGTTGTCCAGGGCAGAGGGGGCAAGGTCAGATTCATTTAAGCAGCAGTTCTCAACCTGTGGGTCCCAAGCATTGAAAAACATACTTCTGATGCTACCTCTCGGTAGAAAATTACTGTTGTGTAATAGCAGCACAAATAAATATGTGAGAACCACTGATATAGAAGATTGACATAGAGGTGTTTAGTTAAATACACCAAGCTCTCTCCTTCCTGAGCAAGGCAACCACAGTAGAGGTAGCGGGCCCAGGAGATGACCAACCCCCCTCAGTGGGGTAGAGAGAGAAAGAAACACAGGCTATCCCTGGAAGATTTAGGAGCACCCCTCCCCTCCCAGGGTTTCTACTGTTTCTCAGAACCCCAAGTTGTGTTGTCCAGGCAGGGCCACCTTCAAGGCCCAGCATGCCAGCTGATGGGGCCTCCCTCCCTTAGGGTCCCTAGAGGAATGGTACCTCCCCTGGGTCTCAATTTGCATGGCAGGAAGGGGCCTAATGGGGAGGAGGTGGAGAGCAGACAAGCTGTAGCCCAGGCTGACATACAGTTACATGTTTCTCCCAAAATCCTCCTAAGTGGTGACAGGCCTGGACTCAGAGACGGAGCAGTGACCATGGCCACGCTGGTGCCATCTTCCATGCCCTGCCACTGGCTGTTGTTCCTGCTGCTGCTTTTCTCAGGTAAGGCATATGTGACAGACAGTAGGCCTGCTGGCTTTGAGATGGGCCTACCGGTTCGTTCCGTGTCTCAGCTCAGTTTCTTGCTTGCTCAACCTCCTGCCTTTTGCTTTCTGCTTCTTGTCTTCCTTGCTCTGACTGTCCTATGCCCAGCTCGTGGGTCTTAATGGGAGGCTCAGGGCCTGAGGTCCCAGCTCCTCTCCAGTCTGGAGGGTTTCAGGCTGAACTGGGTGCAAGGGGCTAATCTCGTTGGCAGTTATGACCTGGAGGAGCCAGGCCCAGGAGGAAGAGGGACAGAATGTGGCTCCCAGCTAAGCCCTGGGGGCATGGCGTGGGAAAAGCTGGTCCCGTAACTTGGAAGCCAGCATGTTCTAGGAATGGTCCTCCCCTTGAAAGACTGGCCAGGCCCTCCCTGTGTGGCTTTCTTCTCTTTATCTGCAGAAGCTCTGGGCCAGCCTGAGGGTCAAAGGCAGAAGGGAGCTGGGAGTGGGGCTTCTAGTACCCCTACCTTACTTCTGCCTCTCTTGTACAGGGACAGGGAGAACTAAGGGGCTTGAAGCTGTAGTTCTGGAAGGAGGAAGTGGCTCTGGGAACGTGGAGGGGGTAAGGGTGGGGCAATCAACTGAGGGTAGAGAGGCCTGACCTAGCCCTGCCCACTTCCTCCCACCCTCCAGGTGAGCCTGTACCAGCGGTGACAAACAGTGACCTGTCACAGAATTTCCAAGGTTAGTTGCCTCAACCATCACTTCACATTAGCCACTATGGTTCCATATCTTTGCCCTGGAGCTCCCCATACCTACACCTCTGTAAGGTCTCTCACAGAGTCATCCCTCATCAGGCTAGTATGCTCCAGTCCTGGCCACTGAGGGTCAGAACTAAACCTGGCTTAGAGATAAGAGAATGACAGCAAGATAGGATTCCATAGGCCTCAGGCCTGTGTCTGTGTGGTTGAGACCCCACAAGCCCCGCAGGCCTGGACACTGAGAAGAGTGAGTCCATGAGAAGAAGGATCTCGGGTGACAGGCTAAGGATTCAACCTTTATCACCCTGGAGACAGTGGGGAGTCCTTCAGGATCTGGGGTGAGTGTAGAAAAGGCCAGAGGAAAGAGCTGAAGTAACCAACGAGGCCAAGAAGGCTGTTCTGCAGATGAGGTCTGGATCTGGGTGTTAGAGTGGACGTGAATGCAATGGGAAGGTTCCAGAATCCTTCTTAAGGGAAGACGAGTGGGTAGAAGTTTGAGCAGGAAGAGATGTGGGACAGAGGCTTGGTGTGTGGCCTCTCAACATGGCTTCCTTTCCCATACCTCTGCTTTCACACTGCCTCGAAAACCTGATGCTCCAGACATGGGAAGCAGGCTAAACTGGGTTAGTGTCTTCCACGGTGGGCTAGGTTGGCAAGCAGGAAGACAATCAGCCGGATTTTGAACCTTGCCTTGATGTCCGCAGGAAGCTCTTGTTCCGAGCTCAAGCTGTACCCGAGGTACGTAGCCAAAAAGCGGGGCTCCGTGGTGAAGTTTTACTGTTACTCAGACTACTCCACCATCATAACCTGGTTCCGAAAGCAAGAGAATGAGACACCCCAGAAGCTGTCCGAAGAAGATGGGCACATCTCAAAGACCTACAATGGCTCTACCCACATCCTCACTATCCAAAACATCCAGTATGAGGACAATGGTATCTACTTCTGCAAGCAGCAATGCAGCAGCGACTCAGAGGATGCTTGGAGCTGTGGCTCAGAACTTAAAGTCTTAGGTGTGTGCCGGGTAGACTTGTGTTCGAGTAGCCATCCACACCCATGCCCCTGCCTACCAGGGGAGGTGGCCGTGGCCCTGGAATTCCCAGGATAGCTGCTGGGCAGTTGGCCCTGAGGGGGTCCAAACAGTCACTATAGTTACCCTTCAGCTCCAGTGTTATGTATGCCCTGTCTTCCTGCCCCAGGATTCAGCACCTTGGAACAGCTGAAGCGGCGGAACACCCTGAAAGATGGCATCATTATGATCCAGACCCTCCTAATCATTCTCTTCATCATCGTACCCATCTTCTTGCTACTAGACAAGGTGCCCAGAGGAACTGGGGCTCCTTGGGAAGGCTGGGAGGTGGGAACAGGGCAGACAAGACCCAGGCAGGGTGTCCATCTTCTCAGACTCTGCGGCTGCTCTCTCGAGAAGGCCCCACCCCAAGTCCTGTCCACTAGCTTACAGTTCATTCATTCATTGGTTCTTGGCGACTCCTTCTCCCCCTCCCCCACCCAGACCCACATCCCTGGCCCATCAGGGTACGTGGATGGAGGACCCTAAAACTCAAAACTATATCCTTCCACCCTCTCCGTCCTCCCACAGGATGACAGCAAGGCAGGGATGGAGGAAGATCATACCTACGAGGTAAGGGACAGTGTCACCTAGCAGCTCTGAGCTGCAGTGGTCCCCCTCTTTTGGCATGGTTAGAATATGGCCCAGACTTGAGCTCCAATTCATCTTTCTAGGGCTTGAACATTGACCAGACAGCCACCTATGAAGACATAGTGACTCTTCGAACGGGGGAGGTAAAGTGGTCTGTCGGAGAACACCCAGGCCAAGAATGAGAGCCACCCTCATCCTGCCCAGCTCTTGGGCCTCACTGCTTCCAAATTGCCTGGCTCACAGCCCATCCTTTCCTTCCTGGATCCCCAGCCAGCATCTGAAGCTGGACCACCAATGTGACCTCTCTCTTTAGCCCCTGGTCTCCAGCTCTTGCTGAAAGGCCTGGGGTAGAAGGACAATAGGGCAGTGACACAGAGTGCGGAGTTCTCTGGGGATAGATTGGACCTAAGCGCCATGCAGAATCTGTCCTCATGTTTGGGACAGGAAACAGAGACTTGTGGGAACCTGCAAATGGACTCAGCAGACTAGTTTCCTGAAGCACCCAGGAAGGACTATGGTCCCCACGGGTACCAGAAGGGCCTGCGAGAATGTCATTTCTCCCATCCCAAGGACCACTTAGCTTACAGCCCATCCTCCTGTGGAATAAACAGTGTTCTGACACCAGTGACCTTCATGACATCTATCTCTAGGAATGGGGTGGGTGGGCGTGGTTCTGGGAGCTACGGTGGCATCTGAATGTGGTACCTACGGCCTTATGAAACTGTGGGGGGAAGTGACTGCCCTAGTCTCCCCACCCTTCTCTCTGAAGGCCCAGCTGGGGTCCACAGTCCACAGTCACACCCCTACCCCAGAACAGTTGCTGGAGGAAGAGAATCCAACCTGCCCTTCTGCTGAGCGGGGCTGCCTTCACGCTGCTCTCCATTGAACCAGAGAGAGAGAGAGAGAGAGAGAGAGAGAGAGAGAGAGAGAGAGAGATATTCCTGCTGGGTGTGATGGCGCACGCCTTTATCCCAGAACTAGGGAGACAGAGGCAGGCAGATCTCTGTGAGTTCAAGGCCAGCCTGGTCTAGAGATCGAGTTCCAGGATAGCCAGAGCTACACAGAGAAACCCTGTCTTAAGACGGAGATTGATTCCTAAAGGGAATTTGAATGGTGACTGTTGAGGGCTTTTGGTCAGGGTGATCCCAGTATCACAGAGAAAGAAAGCACCCTTACCCCTGCCCCCTGCATCGGCCTCTAAGGCCTTACAAATCAGGTCCTCACCTACCGGCTGTGAGAGTACAGGGAGCCCCTTAAACATCTGGGAAGCCAAGGGAAGTTCAGCTGTACAAGCCAAGTCTCCCTGCCAAGCTCCATAACACAATCCTTGCCGACCCTGCTGCAGATTCAAGCAGGTGCATCTTTACCCTGGGCAACTGCCAGGACGCGGGAAAGACGGAGACAACAGCTCCCACAGGAATTCTGGGCGGGACAGGTGGGTGAGGCACGCGTGCCTGGGGCTTCAGGTCAGAATCCCTGTCACAGAGTGACCCTGACCTCTGGGCCAGGCTGGTTGAGGTGGGCCTTGTTGAGCATCCTGGGTCTGGGCTGCCAGAGGGAACTGGCTTGTTTTGCCATCTGCCATCACCGGCACTGACCTGAAGCCCTTGCTTTCCTGCTGTTTTGCATACTAGGGCTAATTCTGTCCCCTACCTCTACCAGGGACCAGGCAGTCAGTCAGTAAAGAAGTCTTAACTACTGCTCTAAGTAGGATCTCCCCCTGCTTGGGGCTTCCCTGGTTCAGGGGAGGCCTTGACTTTACTGAAAGACTACCCCATTTCAGGAGCAGGGGCTCCCTGGGCCTTGATTTTTTTGTGTGTGTTGAAAAAAAATTACTTGGGCAGGAGGTACCCCCTTGAGCAGACACCTTCACAGGACAGTGACTTCCTTGCTTTTGACAGAGGAGTCCTACTTGGAGTGTTTTCTGTCTCTCATGGTGTCACTTGGTCTGTCGTGCGAGTCCCTGGACACCTAGAAGTGACACGGGCACTGGGAACCTAGCTAGGTCATGATCGTGAGTATAAGGAACATCTAAGATTGCAGTCGCTTTTTCTGTGACATGACAATCATAAATCCTATCCTGATGACTCACGCCTATCGATCCCAGCTACCCAGGCTGAGGAAGAACTCTGAGTTCAAGGCCAGCCTTGGCAATATATTGAGAACTGTCTGAAAAAAAAAATTGAAGAAAGAGCTTAGCCAGAATACTGGATATTTCTCATTCAGAAAAATGTGGAATGCTTCATGAATTTGTGTGACAGGGCCTCTGACTGACCTGAAGTTCATAGATTGGGCTAACCTGGCTGGTCTCCAGCCCCAAGCAGCTGCCATCCCTGCCTCCTCGGCACTAGGATTACAAGCACGCCCTGCCATGCTGAAGTTTTGTACCTGAGTTCTAGAAATTGAACGAAAGTCTTCATGTTTATGCGGCCAGCGCTTGCTACCCAAGGCATCTCCCCAGCCAACGTGTTTGTTTGGTTGGTTTTTTGAGACAAGGTCTCATGATAGATTCCTGGCTGGTCTGGAATTTGCTCCTTTGATCAAAACTGGCCTTGGACTCAGAGATGCGCCTGCCTCTGACTCCTAGGTGCTGGGATTAAAGGTGTGTACCACCATGCCCGGTTTGATTTTTTTTTTTTTTTTTTTTTTTGGTTTTTCAAGACAGTGTTTCTCTGTGGCTTTGGAGCCTGTCCTGGAACTAGCTCTTGTAGGCCAGGCTGGTCTCGAACTCACAGAGATCCGCCTGCCTCTGCCTCCCGAGTGCTGGGGATTAAAGGTGTGCGCCACCACTGCCCAGCTGATTTTGTATTTTTAAAGTCACATAAAATAATTAACTTTGTCTACTTTTCTATTTATAAACATGGGAAGTTTGTATCATCCTATGAATTCTAAAACATGTCAAGTTTGTATAAGCCAAGAAACAGAACAAGAGCCAAAAGTGGCTCCTGAGCACAACAGATAAATCATCTCTGAACATCTCTCAGGATGCTCTCAAAGTTTTGTGGAGCACCCCCTCATCTACACGTCTTAGTCTTTTTTCAGGGGGAAAGTATCAGGTTCCCTAGAACTGGAGGTACAGACAGTTGTGAATCACTATGTGGATGCTGGGAATTGAACCTGGGTCCTCTGGAAGAGCAGTCAGTGCTCTTAACCATTGAGCCATCTCTCCAGCCCTTTTGTGTGTCTTGGGGGGGGGGTGTGAGCAGGTAGTCTTAGTCCCTTTACTCAAAGCCCAGCAAGGTCAGCAAAAGTGGCCAAGACTCACAACCAAGTCTTGTAATCCAAAAATCAATTCTGCCCACTTTACCGCTGCCTCCTTCATGGGGCTGGGCAGCAATAAAATCGAAGGGAAGGAGAAAGGCACTAGAGGAAGGGACCAGGGGACTGAATCCCAGGACAGGAATCCCAAGACAGGACGCCATTAGCTGTTTTAAAGAGCTGTGCTTTACAGCGTGTCTCTCTTCCTATTTATCACAAGGTCGGAAGCACTCCCTTTTAAACGGGGCCTGGACCAGCTTCCCCACTGCAGAATGCGGCTCAGAGGCCCTTGGTGGGCACATGCCCCATTGCCCACTTGGGGAATCCAGCTAGGTCCCTGGGGGCCCTAGTTTAAACACAGAATGGTTCCTCCTCCGCTGAGCTTGACTTCCGGCCCTCTCAAAGCAGGTGCTGCCTGGGTTGGGGCCATCTGACCCATGGCTCTGGGTGTTTTTCCAGCAGAATCAGACTTGAGAGAAAAACAAGGTTCGAGAAGCCACCTCTCGTTGGGTGGGAACAGCAGGTAGTTCTCACGGCCAGCCACTGTCTAGCAGGCTGTGCCACCTGTGCGAGGACAGGGCCTCGAAAGTCACCTTGGGAACACTGTATGGAATTCCCAGATTCCCTCTGCTCTTTTTAGACCACTTCAGAACTGGGGGATTTCTGGATGTTTCCTGAGCCTTGGAGCTGCCCCCCTCCCCTTCTGTGACATTCCCCAGTACCGCATTATAATGAAAACATCGACCTTCAAGTGGAGGTAGCTTCCTCAACCCAGAAGTCTTTTCTTGGAAACACAGCAGACTGCAAAGAACAAAGATTAACAGGCATTAAATTCTGAGTTCAGTTAGAAAGTAGTTTGTTTAAAAACATTTTGACTGATCCTAGTTCGACTGTTTTCTAAAAACACCTTACCCTGGTGTGGTGTCTTACAGCTGTAACCCCATCCTCCTTCCCCCCACTCCCCCCGCACTGGGAAAGCTGAGACAGGAGGACTGAGGTGTGTGCATCTGAATACAACCTGGGCAACAGAGTGAAACCCTGTCAAACAGTCAAAACAGTGCAAAAGTAAAAACATCTTTTAAAAAAAAAATGTCATCTTTCCTTGGGTTCACCCAACCCAGCTCTGTCCACAAGGCTGGACAGAAAGCCAGACACTACTAGGGTCACACTCAGCAAGTGTGGGTCTACTTGTGTATGCATGAAGCCTTGTCTACTTTTTCAGTTAATTTTTTCATGGATACGTTACTGTACATTCGTGTGCCTGTCCCTTTTATCTAAAAACAGCTGTGAAGTCGGGCACAGTGGCTCATAGCTATATTCCCAAGACTTGAGAGACAGAGGCAAGAGGATTGTCACAAGTTCAAAGACGGCTGGACCATACAGAGAGACCTGTCTCAAAAAAACAAAACAAAACAATAACAGAAAAACGAAAGAATTGTTTTAGTAAAGGGGACTTCTAGACATGACATGTCTACTTGCTATTTGTAGCTCGTTGGCCCTCTGAGCCCCCCTTGGTTTTCTGACCCCCTTCCTTGGTTCTCTTTTCCCAAGCATTTGGCCCTATGAACAGGGACCTCTGGGTCCTCGCCCAGAACTGCACCAGCTTGTCGGCTCCCTCCATGGCGTGGCTGATTCTCACCCCAGTAAAAAGAAAAGATGATGCTCTTGGTTCATCGAGGTATGCCCATCTTTCTGGTTCAATGTTTGCCTTGGGGGTGGATTGGCAGCACTTGCTCAATACCCGAGTAAGGGAACTGGCAGGCACCTGCCGTCCCAGCACGCAGAGACTGAGGCAAGAGGACAGAGAGTTTGGGTCCAGCCTGGGCTACACAGTGAGATGGCTGTCTCAGAGAGAAGAAGGGCCGGGTGGGGAATGAGTAAAAAGAGGGCAGGAATGCCAGCCATCTCAAAGCTCCAGGGGGCAATGGTACAAGGCATAACCACACACAGCCATAGGACAAGATGACAGGAGGGAGCAGTTATCAAGAGCACCCCTCAGGGGAAGCATCCCAGACTTCTCTACGTTGGTGTGTGTGTTTGTGTGTGGATGTGTGTGTGCACGTGGTGTGAGTATACACGCGGGTATAAATATACCTGTACGTGTGTGTGTGCCTATGGAGGCCAGAGAACAACTTTGGATAGTACTATTCCTCGGGTACCATCCACCTTCATATTTTTTTTCTAACAGGGTCTCTCGCTGGCCTGGAACTGACCGAGTCAGCAAAGACACTGGCTCCCTATCCCCACGTTCCCAAGGACCCTCCGATCTCTGTCTCCCCAGAACTAGGATTACAGGGGTAATTCAGTCACCTGATTTTTTTTTAACACAGGTTCTGGGGACCCTAAGGGAGGTCCTTGTGCTTGCTTTGCATTGACTGACTGAGGTATCTCTCTTCTCCAGTCTTTTTCAGTACATCTCTGTCCCTGGGGAGTATCCTGGAGGTTACATAGCATGTCCAGTTACAAATGTCCATGGATTATCCCCCAGTATCAACAATACGCCACTGGTAGACAGGGCGCCTGCCCAGCCCTGTATAGCCCTCCCCCTACTCAGAACCTTCTGCCGCATTGTGGGGAGAGCTCCAGGGTCCAAGAAGATACAGGAAGTGAAAGTACGAAGCACACTGAAACGTGCAATACAAATATGAAGGATGATATGATTTGCTTCACTAAATCAGGCCACATCAGGTTGTTTTTTTGCTACAACTTTTCTTAGCGTCTGTGGATGCCCCACTCAATTCCTTTGCATTCAGTTCCTCCCACCTTCACTGAACATCTGTGTGAGGGCTTGCTACACAATGAGGAAGGTCCTGCGCATGCCACCCAGTACCGTGGGGGGAATGATTACAGAGTCATCCCTTAGAAACTGCAAGACCCAGGCAGTCTGTCTCTAAGCCGCAGTGTCCTTAGCTCTCAAATGAGACACATAGGCTCTATTGTCCAGTACAGTTTCTAGCACATGGTGGGTCTTCAAAAACACACCTCCCCTGGAAAGGCCCTTGGGAATCCCCAAATTATACTCTTTAAACTTTAGAGTTTAAAGGCTGTGACTCAATAGAGTTAGTGCTAAGATACATGTACTAACTGGGTTAGGAAAGGAGGTTCTACACTTGAAAGCCCAGCACTTAGGAGACTGAGACAGGAAGGTCATGAATTTGAGGCCAGTCTGGGCTACACAATGAGTTCCAGGGTAGCCTGAACAAGAGTGTGTGTGTGTGTGTGTGTGTGTGTGTGTGTGTGTGTGTGTGTGTGTATGTCATGTATATATTTAAACCTGATGTAAAGAATACTGCATCAAATGCAATAACCAACTCTGACCTCCGGAAGAGGACAGAGCAAGCAGTGGGAAGGATGTGCTTCAAATTGCTGGTGAAGAGTGTGCAGAGGTCACCATGTGCCTTCTGGGGTCATCCCTACGACCAGGATGAGAAAAATAAGACTGCTCCCGCCCATACAACTGAACCTCAAGCATAGAGGAGGACACTTTAGGACCAAGACAAGATCTATGACTTTCTATGGTACATATAGGGAAAACCAGAGACAGTCCAGTCTGGAAACACAAAAGGCTTCCAAACAAAGACATCCATGGACTCCACGCTATCAGGGGTATTCTTTGTGTATGTCTGTACCAGTTCATGTGTGTGTATGAGTATGTGCACCTGTGTATGAATGTGTGCAGAAGCCAGAAGTCAATAATAGTTTCTCAAGCAGCTGTCGGCCCTGTTTTACTTTTACTATTTTGTTTTGAAATTGTGTGTGTGTGTGTGTGTGTGTGTTGTGTGTACAAATGAATTCAGGTGAGCATGGGGACTGGAGGAGGGTATTGGGTTCCCTGGAACTATAGTTACAAGCACTTGTGAGCAGGCCTTTGTGGGTGTTAGGAACCAATCTTGGGCCCTCTACAAGAGCAGTATTTGCTCTGAGTTTCTGAGCCAGCTCTCCAGCCCTTTCACCTTGTTTTTAGTGAAAGGGACTTTCACTGAATCTGAAACTCAGAGATCCAGCTAGAGCAGCCCAAGGATCCTGGACCTCCAGCCCTGGGGTTATAGGTGCATGCCAATATGCCCTGCCTTATAAAGGCTGCTGGGGATCTGGGTTCAGGTCCTCATGCTTGTGAAGCAAGCTCTTTTATTGACAAAGCCATCTCTCTGGCTCTAATAATGGGTATTTCTTTTGTTCTTGTGGTTTGGTTGGTATTGTTTATTTGTTTATTTTGAGACAGGGTTTCTCTGTGTAGCCCTGGCTGTACTAGAACTTGCTCTGTAGACCAGGCTGGCCTTGAACTCATAGAAATGAAAATGGTTATTTCTTAGAGATGCCATCTTGAACTTCTGGAGGCTGTGCTCATAGATGCCAGTCACAGCATCTCCCCCACAGGCTCTGCAGAGGTCATTGTTTGGCAGCCACTGACCCTGAAGGATTCTGAGGATTCAGTGGTACATGGAGACTGGGCAACTTTCCAGAAGAATAAGACAAACCCTAAGTTAAGTCAAAGCTTAGCTTCTAGTAGCAGTGAATTCTGGTTTGGGTCTCTGTCACCAGAGGTCCTAAAAGATGATCCAGACTAGAGAAAAGATCACCAACCTCTACGACCTCACATTTGGCTTCAGCTCATCCTCCTGGGCCTACAGCTCGTCATACTAACATTCTATAAAGATGTACCCCCAGGAGTCCCCAAAGTCCCCTGGGCAACTCAATTCTGAGGTCACTTCAGTTTTGAGATGACAAGAGAAAATGTCAATTACCCCTTCTCCCAAGGGATGTGGGGGGGGGTAGCAGTGGAGGCAGAGGGCTTGAGAACAATCCTCCACCACTCATCTCGCTCCTCCTCTCGGGGAGAGTTGGAAGGGGAGGGAAAATTGTGTCCTTCCTTTCCCTCTGGTGCTGTCTTTCTTAGAGCCTATATCTCCGGTAACCCCCTGCAGCCTTCCCCAGGCCTGCCTGGAACAGCCCCTAAGGCCCCAGCAGCCTCCTCAGAAGGGTGAATCAGGGGTAGTTGTTGGAAAATGCTTGGAGGATGTTAAGAGGCTGTATCTTCTGGACCCCAGGAAGAAGAGGTGTAGAGGCCCCAGGGATGTGATTTTTCAGTGCTGGTTGCTGACAGGACAGCCAGCTACTGGAGAGATATGCTTGCTTGTGTGCTTTTATACTGGACCAAGGGCATTCAATAAACATCCTGAGATCCAAAGATAGGAGATTTAGATGCAAGGATGCTGACGCAGCCCAGCCTTCTTTGGCCCTGGCTTTGTCCTGTTGTATGCTTTTCCATACTTCCGGGGCATTTTCACCTGGGAATTGGCAGGGAAAACGAAATGAAGTAAAGGCACCCTTGCATTCATGGTTGAGTCCCAGCGCTCAGAAGGATTCAGAAGCTGAAATAGCTGGCTGACCCCACACAGGCGCTAGGGATAAAGGAGCTTGGGACATGGAACATGGGAACTGCAAGGCCGAGGAGCTGCTGCCTCAGCCAAACCAGCTTTTGAGGTTGTTCTTCCCAAAACTCAATCTCTTCCTCTGGAAAAAAAATGGATTTGGTGGTTACACTACATGCCCAAGACTTTCGTGGGACCAAATGGAAAACGTCCTTTGCCTCTTGATAAGGGCTTGACAGATGCTAAGGGGCAGGGTGCTACGGTGAGTGGGTAGCCGACCCCAACTCCCAGGGCTGCCAGAAGACTCCTGAAGGGCTTTCGGAACTTTGAGGTACCCCGAGACCTCAGCGCTATAGGGAAGTATTTGAAGTCCATGTCTGTTTACAAGGGTTGTGTTACAAGAGGTAAGCTCTATGGCAGGTTCAAGGAGCACCACAGACCTAAGGGGCACCTTTGGGTTTGTGGAAGGACAATGTGCGTGGTCGGTACCCTCTAGTGATCAGTAGTAGCACTACACCCAGCTTCCCCCATCTGCTTGATGGGGGAAGAGGTTCCCCCCCTTTCCCAACAGGCATATTCTTTCTCTGTCTCTATCTCTGTCTCTCTTTCTTTATTTTTATTTGTTTGTTCGTTTATTTATTAACTGTTATTATTATGATTATTTTGGTTTTTTGAAACAGGATTTCTCTATAGCTCTGGCTGTCCTTGAACTTGCTCTGTAGACCAGGCTGGCCTTGAACTGACAGAGATCTGCCCACCTCTGCCTCCCAAGTGCTGGGATTAAAGGTGCTCACCACCCACCACCTCTCCTTTTTTAAAGGTTAATTTTATTTTTATTGGTGTGTATGTGTATGAGTCTGTGGCCACATGTGTGTGCTCGTGGAGGCCAGAAGAGGGCATCAGATCCCCTAGAGCTGGAGTTACACGTTGTTGTGAGCCTCTTGACATGGGTGCTGGGAACCAAACTTAGATCTTCCGGTACAACAGCAAGCTCTCTTATCATAGAAGTCATCTCTATAAACCCAGCACATGTAGTTTTTGTAGTTGTGGATTTAGGGAACCATACATTCAAGAAGAAAAGGGCAGAATAAGGCCAGAAAAATGGTTCAGGAGGTAAAGGCACCTGCAGTCAAGCCTGAGTACCTGAGTTCAATCCCTGGGACCCACATGATTCCTACATACACACACTTCAGGACACACACACATACACACAAATAAATGCAATTTAAAAAGAAACATTGATGGGGACAATGCCTTTTTGGAAGGTCTCTGTTGCTCCTCATCCCAGGGAGCGAACAACAGCAATCCTGCCTGAGTATCCTGTCCCTGGGCTCAGGATGATCTCCAAAGGACACGTTGGGTGGTCTCTGTAGCTGAGAGCTTGCATAACCAATGCTCACAAACCTGACAAAGGTGGTGATGGAAAGATAAGCTTGGGGACATGACCGCAGAAGAGGAGTGGGAACATGGTGAGTGGGAGGAGCCTCTAAATTATCCATCAGTACAAGCTGTCAGTGGCCCCAGCCCATGAATAAATGTATAGGAAAAAGGCAGGGGCCTTGGGATCGGGGAAAACAAGTAGGGTATAAAAGGGGCATGCAAGGGACCAAGTCCCAGATCCCAAACAGCTCAGGGTCCTGTGGACAGACCACTGAATGGCAATGGCTGCAGGTAAGCATCCTTGAATCCTGCCGGGTGTGGTATGGACCCCGGGGCCCTTAAGATGGATTTGAGGCTTCTAACATGAGTGCAGCCCAACTTCTGCCCATGTTGGAAACACTCTGGGTCCCTATGGGAATTAGCAGAGATTGGCCATCGCTCTCAGTCTTTTCCCGTCTCTCCCTAGCCTCTCGGTCCTCCTGGCTCCTGACCTTCACCCTGCTCTGCCTGCTCTGGCCTCAGGAGGCTGGTGCTTTTCCTGCCATGCCCTTGTCCAGTCTGTTTGCCAATGCTGTGCTCCGAGCCCAGCATCTGCACCAGCTGGCTGCTGACACCTACAAAGAGTTTGTAAGTTCCCCAGAAATGGGTGCCTGCCTGACTGTGGCAGCAGGAAAGGCCAGACCCTTGCCCTCAGACAATGGGAAGTCACAGGAGGAAACTGAGGGGTTAGGGATCTTAAGCCAATGATGTCAAGATGAACAGACACGGAGTGGGTCCTCCATAAGGTAGTGATGACAGGGAGCTCCGGGCTCACCCTCTGTGACTGCTCTTCCTCCAGGAGCGTGCCTACATCCCCGAGGGACAGCGCTATTCCATTCAGAATGCCCAAGCTGCTTTCTGCTTCTCAGAGACCATCCCAGCCCCCACAGGCAAGGAGGAGGCCCAACAGAGATCCGTGAGTGACTTTGTCTGCACAAATTCTCTCTTCCCGCCAAGTAACCCTAACTGCACCCCAGGCCAGAGACCCCCCCTTCTCCCTGAAGCTGGGGTAACCTTGAAGTCCCAGGCAGAGCTCACTAGGCAATACACTCCACCCAGCCCTTTCTTCTTAGGACATGGAATTGCTTCGCTTCTCGCTGCTGCTCATCCAGTCATGGCTGGGGCCTGTGCAGTTCCTCAGCAGAATCTTCACCAACAGCCTGATGTTCGGAACCTCAGACCGCGTCTATGAGAAACTGAAGGACCTGGAAGAGGGCATACAGGCGCTGATGCAGGTGAGGAGGGCACTGGGGTGGGCCGTACTGTCCTTTGCCTCTGCCCAGAGTATGCCAGTCAGGCCTTGACCCTTGGGAAGGCCTCTTATTCATTTCTTTCTTCTTGATTCTTTCTTTTTTATTTTTTATTTTATTTATTATGTATACAGTGTTTTGTCTACATGTTTGCCTGCAGGCCAGAAGAGGGCACCAGATCTCATTATAGATGGTTGTGAGCCACCATATGGTTGCTGGGAATTGAACTCATGACCTCTGCAAGAGTAGTCAATGCTCTTAACCTCTGAGCCATCTCTCCAGCCCCATTTCTTTCTTTTTATGAAGCTTCCAGGCCTTTCTCTAGGTCCTGGAGTTGGGGGAGGGCACAGCTCTTGAGACTCCTGTGCCTCTCCCACCCATCCTTCCCACGGCAGGAGCTAGAAGACGGCAGCCCCCGCATTGGGCAGATCCTCAAGCAAACCTATGACAAGTTTGACACCAACATGCGCAGCGATGATGCCCTGCTCAAAAACTACGGGTTACTCTCCTGCTTCAAGAAGGACCTGCACAAGGCTGAGACCTACCTGCGGGTCATGAAGTGCCGCCGCTTTGTGGAAAGCAGCTGTGCTTTCTAGCCGCCCATGGCGTAGCGTCTACGTGGCGTCCGCAGCGTCTCCGCAGCGTCTCCGCTGTACTCCCCCCAGTGCCTCCCTTCACCCTGGCACCTGCCCGCCCTCTGCGTCATCCTAATAAAATTAAGATGCATCATATTGCTTGGCTAGATGTGTTTTTATTATGGGATGGAGGGGTGCTGTCAAAGAGTCCTAGAAGCCAACCTGCAAGAGTCCTGTGGGCTGCCGGAAGAGCAGCCCTGAATTCCCTAGGCCACACAAGCTGCTCCCAATCCATAGTCAAAACCCCAGCTCTCTGGACAGCAAGCCAGCAAGGTCATAGGTCACCCCTATAAAGTACTCAGAGATGGTCCTCTCTCCTCCAACTAGGATCAGGAAGACCGAAGAGCCCCCTGCCCCAAAGATTAGGAAGAAATGAAAATGAGACAATGAGGCACCAAAGGAAAACATCAAGAGAGAAAACATGAGTAAAATCACAGAATTACTGTGGTGCATCAATTTTAAGACAGGTTTTCGTCTGTATCGACTACCCTTGGGAAATGGAGGCAGTTCAAAAATGAGTTTGGAAGCTGGGCATGGAGGCGCACAGCTGTAATCCCAGCATTTAAGAGGCTGAGGCAGGAGGATTGTTGCGAGTTTGAGGCCATCCTAGTCTACATAGTGAGATATAGGCTAGCTTAATCTATATAACAAGACTTTGTCTTAAACAAAAACAAAACAAATGGGTTTGGAACAACCAGAACCGGCAGGTCTGAATACTGAATTAGGGTAAGGGCTGGACAGGAGATTCTAAGATGAAGATTGCCATAGTAATTCCAGTGGGCGCCGGGTAGCGGCTGGGGGCGGTTCCGTTGGTGTTTGGTTCACAAGCATGAGGACCTGAGTTCAATGTCAAACAAAAAAAAAAAAAAACCCAAGTGTGATGGCATGTGGTTGTTAACTGCAGTACTGGGGAGCAGAAACAGGCAGCTCCCTGCTCACTTTGTGAATTCCAGGTCAGTGAGAGCCCCTGTCTTAAAAAGCAAGGTACACAGTGCCTGAGGAGTGATCGCTGAAGTCGTCCTCTTGTCTGCATAAGCACACACAGCCATGTGTACTGCACCCACAATAACACACGCGCGCGTGCTCACACACACACACACACACACACACACGTATCAGAGAGAGAAACACAGAAGAGATGAAAGCTCGCTGGGTGGGGACAATTGACATGATTGAGCACTTCCTTGTGAGGAAGGGGACCTGTGTAACATGAAGAACTGTGGGCCTAGCTAAACGTGGGCTTAGTGGACCTTGTCACCGTTTACCATGGAGAAATAGGTCTCTAAAATCCTCTGAGGTGAGGACATCCAGACATATACATGCAATTTAATTTTCAAACATTGGAATACATATGGAAAACATTTTAGGCGACCAAGGCAGGGCCTTTCTATCTTGGAAGGCAAGTCCACTGTGATCCTTGACCGTCCAGTTAAAGCTGTTCTGTCATTGCCAAGATTTTTTTTTCTGACTTTGCCCCTCAGGTAGATGACTTTGATCTTTATAGTGTCAAACTCAGGTGGCAGCTGACTTCAGACCCAGAACAGTGGGGCAATGCTATCCCTTGGCCTCTCTGAGCTGAAAGACTCTAGACAAATCATTCCATTAAACTATTCTGACTGAAGCAGGGATGTGTCAGTTAATACACACAGAGCAATAGTTGCGAAACATGCAAAGATGCTGGAGATGGATGGTGAGGAGTTAGTCAAGGACCACATGGGGATAGAGGGAGATGAGCTCCTGGGCTCTAGTCCATAGGCCGTTACTAAGAGTAGCATCTGTATCTTCCTCCTACTCTCCAAGTCTTCAATAGTACTGGATAGGTCTTCTCTAACCTTCCTACTCTGATCCCTGGGAACAGCCTGGCAGGGTGAGGCTGACTGTGGCGGTGCACGCCTTTAGTCCCAGCAATTGGAAGGCAGAGGCAGAAGGCCAGCCTGGTCTACAGAGCGAGTTCCAGGACAGCCAGGGCTACACATAGAAACCCTGTCTTGAAAAAACAAAAAATAAAAACAAAACAAAACAGGATGAGGGTCTGGGGATGTCTGAGGTCAAGAGTTGCTTGTTGTTCTTCCAGGGGACTTGGGTTCCATTTCCAACACACATGTTGGGTAGCTCACAACCTGTAACTCCAGCTACAGGAGGTCCAACACCTTCATCTGGCCTCTATGTTTACCTGGACACATATGATAGACATACACAGACACTACATCCACACAAAAATTTTTAAAAAGCAAATGTTAAGCAAAATAACCAGGATAGTACCAAAGTCAAACAACTGCCGGCCCATACATTTCACAAGAAATAAAAATCTTTTAAAAATATTGTACTCGCCAGGCAGTGGTGGCGCACGCCTTTAATCCCAGCACTCGGGAGGCAGAGGCAGGCGGATCTCTGTGAGTTCGAGACCAGCCTGGTCTACAAGAGCTAGTTCCAGGACAGGCTCCAAAGCTACAGAGAAACCCTGTCTTGAAAAACAAAAACAAAAACAAACAAAAAAAATTGCACTCATGACCTGTAGAAAACGATCAGACCTCAGCCCACATCAGGAACCTGATAAAAAGGTGGCCCCTTTGCTTCAAGGCAACCTGAGAAGTGCGGCCCCTGTCCCCTGGAGTAAAAGCCACCATTAAAGTTGTGCTGCAGGCCCACACTCTTTGGCTCATTCATTTCTGCTATCACTAAATCAAAGAGTTCTCTCTACTGGCTTTGGTGCTGACAGTTCAGTGTGGGCATGCTCAGACACTTAAAACGGTGACGATATAAGTTGTTGGGTTTTTTTTTTTTTTTTTTTTTTTTTTTTTTTTTTTTTTTTTTTTTTTTTTTTTTTTTTTTTTTTTTTTTTTTTTTTTTTTTTTTTTTTTTTTTTTTTTTTTTTTTTTTTTTTTTTTTTTTTTTTTTTTTTTTTTTTTTTTTGGTTGGTTGGTTGGTTGGTTTTTGAAACAGGGTTTCTCTGTGTAGCCCTGGCTGTCCTGAAACTCCTCTGTAGACCAGGCTGGCCTTAGACTCAGAGATCCACTTGCTTCTGCCTCCCGTGTGCTGGGTGTAAAGGTGCGGGCCAGCCTACCCAGCTGAAGATGTAAGGGTTTTTTGTTTTTGTTTTTTCGGTTTTTCGAGAGAGGGTTTCTCTGTAGCTTTGGAGCCTCTTGTAGAACTAGCTCTTATAGACCAGGCTAGCTTCAAACTCACAGAGATCCGCCTGCCTCTGCCTCCCAGTAAGTTTTATGTGTATTTCTTCTCAAATTTTTTTCAGGGGAGACAGTCTTGCTAAGTAGCCCAGGCTGATCTCAAAATCTTTGTGCTTCATTCAGCTTCCCAAGTTCTGGAATCACAGGCAGGTGCTACCATACCTGGCACAACAAACATTATTTTCTAAATAAGGGCATGCCAAATAGCCCAGGCTGGCCTTGAACTTGTGATCCTCTTGCCTTAAGCACTTTTAAGACACGAAGTACCATCCAGGCTTGGTGGCAAATGTCTTTAATCCCAGTACTCAGGAGACAGACATAGGTGGATCTCAGTTCGAGGCTAGCTGGGTCTACAGAAGGAGTTCCAGGACAGCTAGGGCTACACAGAAAAAAAACTGTCATGCAGTACCACACATAGTTAAAAAAATTTTAAGCAACTGGGTGGTGGTGGTGCACACGTTTAATCTCAGCTTTCGCCAGGCAGAGGCAGGTGGATCTCCATGAGTTCGAGGCCAGCCTGGTCTACAAAACGAGTTCCAGGACAACCAAGTTATACAGAGAGATCCTGTCTCAAGAAACTAAAAAAGATTAAAAAAAAAACAAGCAATGTTTTTCTAGTACAAAGTCTTCCTGTGGTGGGGGGTAAGATAGAGAAGGCTGATACTAGGAAGGATCCAACAAGCATATCTCAAGTACTTCACAATTCCCACCACCATTCCAGGGACATTTGGATTCCACCCCCTTGGAGGTTCTGTTGCAAACAATTTGGTCAGTCAAGTTGTTCCCAGTCAATTTTGGCAAGGTCTTGCTTTCCTTGGTATAGCCACATCATGGTGTCTGCTTTATGGCAACTCTGCTGCTGCATCAGCCTTTTGTTGCCAGGGTTATCTGGCACTTACCTCATTTCCCTGTCAAGATTTCCACCCTATATCAGGTGCTTTTCTGGTCCTTGGGACAAAACACCTAACAGGGGCGACTTAACAAAAAAGAGGTTTAGTCTGGGTCACAGACACAGTGTCCATCACCACAGGGGGCAGTGTGAAAGTTGGGATATCCATGATGTGAGGTGACAGCTTTTTTTTTTTAAAAGATTTATTTATTTATTATATGTAGTGTTCTGTCTGTCTGCATGCTTGCTGGCCAGAAGAGGCTACCAGATCTCATTACAGATGGCTGTGAGCCACCATGTGGTTGCTGGGAATTGAACTCAGGACCTCTGGAAGAGCAGTCAGTGCTCTTAACCTCTGAGCCATCTCTCCAGCCCGAGGTGACAGCTTTTAAAAATTTATTTTTATTTTATGTTCATTAGTGTCTCCCTTGCCTGTGTGAAGGTGACAGATCCCTTAGAACTCGAGTTACAAACAGTCGTGAGCTGCCATGTGGTGCTGAGAATTGGACCTGGGTCCTCTGGAAAAGCAGTCAGTGTTCTTAACTGCCAAGCCATCTCTCCAGCCAGTTTCTCATATCTTAATGGAGCAGGAGGCAGAGATGGTAGACTGGACTCAGGGTGGTATATCTTCAAGGCCTGTTGCCGGGAACCTGTCTACCAGCTAGACCCCCCCATCCCAAAGATTCCATAACCTCCCAAACCAGTGTCACCAGCTGAGCACCAAGCATTCAAACATGTGGCCTGTAGGGGGAAATTTAGAATCCAAAGCATAATGTATCTCTGAATCATGAGGGTTGGAAAAAGGCAGAGGTCCAGCATCCAGGATTTCCTGCTGCTGAGGTTGAGAGAGGGAATCTCTGGCTTTCTTACCGGTAGGACCAGAGGTGCAGAGGTGATGACTCTGGAGTCGAAATGGCTGGCAACCTTGCCAAGCTGCCATTCCAGGGTGTAGGATAGTGAGGTTGAGGCCAGCCTGGGCTACACAGGAAGACTCTTTCTCAAAAACAAAAACACAACAAACAAAAAACCACGAACAACAACAACAAAAAAAAACCCTGCCATAAGAACAGACAGGAGGACCAGTGGAACCGAATAGAAGACCCGGATATCAATCCACACATCTTCGAACACCTGATATTTGATAAAGAAGCAAAAAATATCAAATGGAAAAAAGAAAGCATATTTAATAAGTGGTTCTGGCATAACTGGATATCAACATGTAGAAGAATGAAAGTAGACCCATATCTATCACCATGCACAAAACTCAAGTCCAAATGGATCAAAGACCTCGATATAAAGCCAGCCACACTGAACCTTATAGAAGAGAAAGTGGGAAGTACGCTTGAACGCATTGGCACAGGGAACCACTTCCTAAATAGAACCCCAGCAGCACAGACACTGAGAGAAACAATTAATAAATGGGACCTCCTGAAACTGAAAAGCTTCTGTAAAGCAAAGGACACGGTCAACAAGATAAAACAACAGCCTACAGAATGGGAAAAGATCTTCACTAATCCCACATCAGACAGAGGTCTGATCTCCAAAATATACAAGGAACTCAAGAAATTGGACAACAAAAGAACACATAATCCAA